>JAXLNO010003974.1:0-225290 GCA_038087875.1 Malacoraja senta
GTGGGGAGAATGGAGAGGGGTTGGTGAATAGGCAATCCCCAGACACGCACGCATACACCCCCCCCTCTCTCTACCCCTTCTATCTCTCTCTCTCCCACATTCACCATCTATTCTCCTCTCTTCCCCCTTCTAACCCACCCCCCCTCCCCCCCACCCTTCACCACCGCCATTTTAGCTACTCGCAGCCAGAAGTCAATGAGTGTGAAGCCGGGGGTGGCCATTTTAGATGCTGGCATTTCCCTGTGGTGCTGCAGGTGGCCATCTTCTCTACAGGCAGTCTGCCATTGCAGTCCATTGGGAGTGAAGCCCTGGGCGTCCATCTTAGCTACTGGCAGTCTTCCATTGAAGTCAATGGTAGCGATGCCCATGGAGGCGGCCATCTTTGGTCAAGGCACTTCCATTGAAGTCAAAGGGACGTGAAGTTCTGGGCGGCCATCGTAGTTACTGGCAGCCTTCATTTTTTTCTGTCTCGTTCCCTCTTTCTTTCTCTCCCCTTCTCTGGCTTCCTCTTCTCCTTCTTTTTTCTCTCTCTCTTTTCCCTCTCTTTGCTGATGAGTGTGAGTGTGTACACGTGGATGATAGGGAGATGAAATGGTGAAGAAAGGGGAGAGAGAAAGAGCGAGAGAGATAGGGGGGATAGAGGGGGGGAGGGAGGGAGTGTGTGTGAGAGAAAGAGAGTGTGTGTGCATGAGAGAGAGAGGGAGTGTGTGTGTGAGACAGAGAGGGAGCGTGTGTGTGAGCAGGGGCTCTCGCTTAACTTTTTTTCCCTGTTGCCAGCCCGGCAGCCTTGGCAGCTTTTTAGGTTGCCAAATGACAGTTTAGGTGGTCATGATATTTTGAAGGCCTTGGACAGAGTGGATATGGAGAGGATGTTTCCACTAGTGGGAGAGTCTAGGACCAGAGGTCACAGCCTCAGAATTCAAGGACGTCCCTTCAGGGAGGAGACGAGGAGGAATTTCTTTAGCCAGAGGGTGGTGAATCTGTGGGATTCGTTGCCACAGACGGCAGTGGAGGCCACAAGTCAGTGGGGATTGATATTTAAGGCAGAGATAGATAGATTGTTGATTAGTGGCGGGTGTCAGGGGTTATGGGGAGAAGGCAGGAGGATGGGGTTAGGAGGGGGAGAGAGATCGGCCGTGATTGAATGGCGGGGTGGACTCGATGGGCCGAATGGCCTAATTCTACTCCTAGAACTTACGATCTTAGGAGAGAGGGAGACAGGAAGAGAGGGGGGAGAGGGGAACGGAGGGGAGGGGAGGAGAGGGGTCGACTCTCAGAATCTTTTTACGCCAGGCTGGAAATGTCCAAGACTAATTGGTATCGCTGTAAGGAGGGGGAAAGTTTAATGGGGATGCGCGGGGCAGTGGTGGGGGCCTCATGTGCCTGACCTGGGGAGGTGGTGGAGGCAGATATGACGGATGTTTAAGAAGCTTTTAGGTGGGCATGTGGAAGTGGAGGGGAGAGAGGGATATGGATCATGTACAGGCAGATGAGAGTTTAACCTGGCGTCATGTTCGGCACAAACATTGTGGGCCGAAGGGCCCGTTCCTGTGCTGTACTGCCCTACGTTCTAACCATCCAATCACCAACTGGAGAGCAGACCCCACCTACCATCTACTGCATTGGCAGATGTTTACTGCCGCTCACCTCCAGCGACAAACTCTTTGAATCACTTCTTTCTGGGAGGCGACTCCGGACTATCAAAGCTGCTACAGTCAGACATAAAACAGCTTTTTCCCACGAGCAGTAACTCTATTCAACAGCCAAAAGACCGTAGCCTCTTTTTACTCCGGTACTTTATTTTCACATGTTTGAATTATAATATTTTATTTTTTATTGTCTACAGAATATCTTGTTGTTACCTGTGAGCAAAGCACCAATGTAAATGCCTTGGATGTGGACCTACTTGGCTAATAACATTTTTATTCATTCATTATTATTCATTGAAGACAATAGACAATAGGTGCAGGAGTAGGCCATTCTGCCCCTCGAGCCAGCACCGCTATTCACCGTGATCATGCCAATCATCCACAATTAATACCCTGTTCCTGCCTTCTCCCTATATCCCTTGACGCCGCTATCTTTAAGAGCTCTGTCCAGCTCTCTCTTGAAAGCATTCAGAGAATCGGCTGCCACCACCATCTGCGGCAGAGAATTTCACAGACTCTCAACACTCTGTGTGAAAAGTTTTTCCTCATCTCCGTTCTAAATAAATTACCCCTTATTCTTAAACTATCCCTCAGACTATCTTTAATTAGACTTTACCTTGCACTAATTCTGGGAGAACATTTTGTTTTCATAAAGTTAGAACAGTCTCGTCGTAAAACATTTTGTGGTTGAAACGTCAGGCTGGGACACTTGCACCCCGCTGAGTTACTCCAGCACTTTGCATCTTTTTTAAAAAGTACGCAGGCATCTACAGTTCCTCATGGCTATGTTTTCATTTTTTTAGTACGCGCCGACCAGCGATAACCTGTTCACTAGGTCTTCCCTACTCACTGGGGGCAATTTTCAGAATTAATCTACACACCTGCACATCTTTGGAATGTGGGAGGAAATCGGAGCACCCGGAGAAAACACACACAGTCACAGAGAGAACGTACAAACTCTAGTCCCACCTGCCTGAATTTGGCCCATGTCCCTCTCAACCTTTCCAGACCTGTCAAAATGTATTTTAAATCAAAGATAAGAAACAAAATGCTGGAGTAACTCAGCGAGACGGGCAGCATCTCTGGCGAGAAGGAATGGGTGACGTTTCATGTTGAGACCCTTCTTCAGAGTGATGACGAGAGTGGCCACAGAGATAAAATGTAGTCAGAGACAGTGAGAATGTTAAACTGAGTTATTTTGTCAATCTAAAGTCAAGAAAAATTGACTCAAATGCTTGTAGCTGTTGGAATTGATTCTTTATTCAGTACTGAGACAATTCTTTGAACCTTCCAACACAGAGCTAGAAGCTCCGGGGCAGCTCCAAAGTATTTGTGTTTTTGATACAAACTCATTGCTTTATATAGGTATTTAGACATTTCAAATACAGAGGGTAGGACAACTGGTAACCAATCATCTGAGTCCTTTTGGTGATTTATAACATCAGTCACAGGATATCCCCTTTCCTGACGTCTTTTTACAATCTTTGTTTGTCTATGGTATAACTCTATAACTGTTTTAGAATTATTTTATTTCAACACAGCAAAACCCCTGTAGGCTTTTATCAAAGACCACTCTTCAAAATATAAGATACATACAATGATCACTCAAGTCATACACACTTTCTATACCAAGAGAAATGATATTTCTATAAATCTAAACAATTTCTCTAAGTCTAAAGTGTACCTTTCTACTAAGACAATACATTGCATAATTGGTGTTACTATAATTTTACACATTTTGAAAGACCATTACCTATGTCTTTAAAACATTAATTATATAAGTTTTCTGAATTACAGTTTCTAAGTTCAAAACGCACATTTCCATCTCCCATCCAAAGATACATGGGTCGTAAATCTGTCAATTTAGTTAATATGAGTTTGGTGCCTTTCCTCTTATTGGGAAGCAGGATTTCCAATCTCATGTACCAGACAGAACACAAGGTACAAGGTACAACCCAGACCATTACGTCAGAATTCCATCTGCTTCAACCTTCTATAAACAACTCCCTCAATCTAATTATTTCTCAAAGCAACTATTCCTTCACTTACATCTTATTCCTTATCACACTCATTATAATTTTACACAGCCAAGGCTAACTGCAGTCTATCATCTCTCAGCCTTGAATTCTGTCTCAAACCTAGCATAACAAGCCATAACTCTTCACGTTTATGTCACATTCAGAGCTTAAAAATGTGCCATAGGGACAGAGCAGATGGCCTAAGAAGAGGCCCCTTATTCAGCTTCCCATTCTTCAACACAAAGCCATATCAAATACAATTTCCTCCACCCTCCATGCTTTGATTCATCTTTGCCTGTGTGTATGTGTCAGTTTGCACTTTATTTCAGTTCAGGGAAACTTTAAGCTTTTCTTTTGCAATTCACCTTATATAAAATTCTCTATCCAAGCGGTTCTATATGTATAATATTTCCTCATTCCTCACTCTGGTCATTCTATGATCACTAATAGGATAATAACACAAGGCAGAGATTCATCAGCATTGGCTTATTAGTCATCCAAGTTTATACCTACCTCGAGATGCTTTATAGCCCCCAAAACCTGGACCACGTAGGTCAGCAGGCTGGCTTGTTGACACCAATGCTGTTCCCTACTTCTCTGCTGTGCTTCCAACCCTAGCCCTTATGGTGCTCAATTATTCTGGACTTAATAACATTCCTCCTTCTCCACATTATTAAGTCTATTACACTCCTCCTCCAACATTTCCTTCTCTAGCTGCTGGTTCACACGTCTCTACTTCCATCAGACTCCAACATCGTAATGTCTTCTTCTAGGTGCCGCAATAAGACCTGCCCACCAGTTTCCACATTACCCAAGGCTGTCATTAGTCTGGTGATGATACATTCAACAATAGCAATTCCCACTAACAAACACATGATCACTATTGCTGCATTTATGGCCATGCTGATGATCCAATTATATAATCCCCCAAAACCCCAGTTTCCCCATCCAACACCCTCCTTCATTCCATCAAGCAGGGTAGTAATGTCCTCTTGATGCTACACAAAAATGCTGGAGAAACTCAGCGGGTGCAGCAGCATCTATGGAGCGAAGGAAATAGGCAACGTTTCGGGCTGAAACCCTTCTTCACTGCCCCATCTCTGTGATCACTACTTTGAAGAAGTTCTCCTCCTCTCTCCGGAGACTGCTCCACAACCAACTCTCTAACTGCCCCATCTCTGTGATCCTGCGAAATCTCGTCAAGGTATGCCTACTTTGAAGAAGTTCTCCTCCTCTCTCTGGAGACTGTTCCACAACCAACTCTCTAACTGCCCCATCTCTGCGATCCCCCCTGCCCTCCAACTCTACGATCTACTCCAATGTCCTCTTGATGTTTGGTGATATTACTAATTCTATCCTGAACTCCCATCATACATTTTTCTTTTACAATAGCACACGTCCCTCCCTCACGGGCCAACAGATTATTTAAGGCATATCTATTCTGTAAAGAGAACAGACGCATTTCTGATAGTTGGGTTTTTATTGCCTCCAAGGCGCCAGTTGTGGCATTTCCCCAAATGGTTAGTCCACAAATCATATAGTTTCGATGTTTTGCTGCCAACCCTCCCCCTACACCTCTGAAAGTAAGCAGGCTTAGTACTCCCCATCCCGCAGCATCCCACCTAGATGTTCCCATTGTAGTTGGGTTTCTCCAATTGGCACAGAATTCGGCGGATATTGCCCTGCGCAGAGTCCTTTGGTTTTGTCGGGACCAACTCTCTGGGCAGGGAACGGTGGTGGGGACAAGGGTCCCGATGGCTACGTTCTTTGGAAAAGGAGGTTTTAGCACATTGGTCCCTTTGCCATTGAAAAAGAAGTAATACCCTTCCTCGGTGTATATGGACCCATGACAGTCCATGCGTGTATTAATCACCTCGCCACCCTTTGCCCAGTCCATCCAATTGCTTGAAATCCAATTGGTGTATCTTGGGATGGGCAAGTGATAGAATCCTACAGTTAGATGGGTTCCATTGGCCCACCCACAAAGCAGTTGAAACCCTGCAGAGACTGGGACACATCTTTTGGGAATGGTGCATTGGATGCCCTTAGATGTGCTGTTGCAACTAGGTTGTCGTGGGGTTCGTACTATGCACGTAATGTTGGAAGGGACGTCAACAACTATGCACCCGTATCCCTGGTTAGTGAACCATCATCCGTATTGTCTATTGTCGGTGTTAGGGGTAAAGTTACACGGCATTAGTGGTTCTACTCTGGTACCCGAAGAGTTTGGCAGCCTGGGTATGAATGCTTATTGTCGCCAGGTAATGGCAAACAGTTAGCTGGTGGGGCTAAGAACTCGTCATAATAGATGGTGACAGCTTTGACCGGAACTGGCATCTCATGTTGACACTTTACTAATCGTTAAATCCTTCCCCACTCAGGAGATACTGTAAATAGGCTAATAACAGATTTCATAGCGGGGTAACACACAACTTGCCCTTTACCAAATAATTAATTATGGGCCCGTATAAACACGTTAGTGTCTTTTTCTTCAAATTCTCCCTTTTCTCGTATTTGTTGTTCAGGTTCTGTCCTTTGGAGCCCCGGGTGGACTTGTAATGCTACTTGATAACATAGTCCATCATACAAGTGTTTATTTAGAGTTCGGTCCTCCCCGGGGTTCCGCCTGCAAGATACATCAACCCTGCATATCCGGTACCCACATGGAAACTCCCAGAGTGACTGATCAATTAGGTAGAGGCTTCAGTTAGTCTGTTGCATTTTGCCATGGCAGTAGTTAATTTTAATTATGTTCCATCTTCCGAGGACTTCTGGGCCTCTACATTGTACAACATCTCCTTTGCAGAGGTGAAATATCCTATATGCGTGTCCTGGAACACATCGTCGAATCTCTCCTTTATTTCCCTCTGTCTGCAGAAGCATTAGGTTGCATGGCAGGATAAATCGCCTCATTTGAATTTATCTGCAAATGAATGCAAAGGCTTACAAAAAGTTCATTTCTTACTTAATTGACTTAATCAACTATTCACTCAAGTTAACCATCATTCAGTCAGTCAGTCCAGTAATCAGTCGCATATTCTTAACCATATAGCAAAATAAGGATTCAAAACTAAACTTATAATGCTACAACTAAACGTATAATGATACAACTAAACTTATAATGATACAACTCCCAAGCAAAGCAGCAATGTAAAAACTAAAAACTCTGAGTTGAAAATAAAATGACTCTTCTCACCCCTTATGATTGGGCTCCCCAATCAGTTTGCAGTGGTGCAGATGAACCCATGCAGCACGACCCTCGACCTTGGCAGCGGTTGGAGTGGTGAGGAGGACCTGGAAGGGACCATCCCAACGTGAGTCCAAGTGCTTACGCTTCCAGTTCCTGACCAGCACATAGCAACATGTCTCAATATTAGATGGAACTTTGAGTGCTGGCGCCTCACCATTTGCAGCCCTGACCTGTGAATGAGAAGTTCGCAAAGCACGGGTTAAAGTTAATACATAGGATGTCATTTCCTCAGTCATCTGGTAGAAATGGACCGCTGCGGGGGCATGGAAATGGACCGCCTGGTCATTCCATGGCATCCGTAAAGGTCGACCATATATTATTTCCACAGGCGTCAGTCGTGCCGTACCAGAAGGAGTGGTCTGTATCTGAAAAAGAGCTACAGGAAGCAGTTTAAACCATGTTAAGCCAGTCTGTGCCACTAATTTAGCTAATTTGGTTTTCAAAGTCTGATTTGCCCGTTCCACCAATCTGGCGGCCTGAGGTCTATATGCACAATGGAGCTGTTGATGTATCTGTAATTGTTGGCACATTTCTTTGTTTACTGCAGCAATAAAATGAGGACATTTATCGGAACTTAAACGCGCAGGAACACCGAATCGCGGTATGATTTCGCGTAACAATATTTTTACAATGGTAGACGCCTTATTGTCAGTGGTCAGGTATGCATCAATCCATTTACTGAAAACATCGACAATTACAAGAACATACTTATAACACTGACACCTTTTCAACTCAATGTAGTCCATTTGCAAGGTCTCAAATGGACCTGCTGGTAAAGGGGTCTTACCTGGTTCACAGGGCAAGCCTTTACCTGGATTATGCTGCTGGCAAATCAGACATCGCTGGCTGACAGGCTGGGCCAAGTCCAGAAGTTTTGGATGCCACCAGGTGTCTAAAAGCATATCATTTCCGGCCTTGGCACCACAATGAGTTGCAAAGTGTACACATTCAATAATCCATAACACAAGTTCATCAGACATGCAAGTCTGGCCTGCAGGCGTAACCCATAAGCTAGTGACAGGATCAAACACACAGCCCTGGTCCTGCCACAGCTGTTTTACCTGTGCAGGAGCGTCCTGTATTTGAAATACTTCCTGGATGGTTGGCATTCCTTTTTCCGGGGGAGACTGATTCTTACTGGAATTTTTAGTCTGCCTCATCATTCGGGGCACAACAACCTGGTTAGTCCAAGAAGCTTTTTTTAGCAGCACCATCGGCAAGGCGATTGCCGATATCTATAGGGCTCTGGCCTGATGTGTGGGCACGAACTTTAATAACTGCAAGCTGACTGGGCAATTGGATTGCCTGTAAAAGGTTGGAAACTAACTTCTGGTGTGAAATAACTGTTCCTGATGAGGTCAGGAAGCCTCGATTTTTCCACAATTGCCTATAATCGTGAACAACTCCGAAAGCATACTGTAAATCAGTGTAAATATTTAACCTTATTACAGACACTAAGATTATTGTCAGATAATTTGAAATCAGGAAATGTTAGACATTTATCCTCTTTGGTTCTACAGATCATAACAGCATTCTTACTAGCATTATATTTAATGTCATGTTCCACACCATACACAGAACATAAAGTATGGAGCTGCTGGAGACCAGCGCTAGATGGACTAAAGATCACAAGATCATCTGCATACATAATATGGTTCAGTAAAATATTACCAATCACGCACCCAGTGTTACAGGCCTTCAATTGTTTAGACAGATCATCAATATATAGATTAAAAAGGTCTGGGGACAAAATTCCCCCTTCTCTAACACCATTGGTATCCCCAAATGGATAAGTCCCATTAGGGTCTTTTTACCCTTACACTTCCTTAGTTCTATCCATACTGACTCCACATCTCCTGTTTCAATGTCACCCCTTGCAAGGGACTGAATTTCATTCCTCACCAACAGAGCTACCCCAGCCCCTCTGCCCACCTGTCTGTCTATTCTATAGGAGATATATCCTTGAATATTCAGTTCCCATCACCAGCCCTCTTGCAGCCATGTCTCTGTAATTCCTACAACAAGCCGTGCGCATGAGTTTAGTTTTACATTTAGAGATGCAGAGTGGAAACAGGCCCTTCAGCGCACCGTCTGCGAAGGATATTTAAATTAAAAGGGCTGTTTAAAGTTCACCAGCTGAAACGTTTTATAAAAATCGAATTGGAAGGAAATGTGAAGAATCATAATGAAAATGTTCCTAAGAGCTGGCATCATTCCGGGGGAGCACATGGTAATTTTGATAACCAATTCGACAGAGATATTTGGGTCTCCAATTCATGGTTCAAAGATGCAAAAAGTTGGGTCTTCAAGTGAAGCTTTGACTAAGTCAAACCCTATTTTAAAAGAATTTTAAATTAAAAGGAGTCTGCAGGTGCTGTAAACGAGTTCACGTGGAAGAATAAGCAACGGTTAAACAAGCCAATTTATTTCATTTGAAGTGAAAATGCAATTTGTCCAATTTAAACAAGTTTGCCTGAACCATGGATATTTGCCCAGCCTCAAAGATTCACGTTTTCTCACCCCATCAACAAAAAAAGCATGATTAGTTCAAAACGGAATAGATTATTCTACAGAGGCATCGTTTAAGACTCGGCTGAATCCAACATTCCTAAAGCACTATCATAATTAACTTGTTTAAGAAAGAACTGCACATGCTGGAAAAATCGAAGGTTGACAAAAATGCTGGAGAAACTCAGTGGATGAGGCAGCATGCATCTAGACGCCGCCTCACCTGCTGAGTTTCTCCAGCATTTTTGTCTACCATAATTAACTCACTCCCTTCTCCCAGGAGATCGGTATATGGAACAAGCTGCCAGAGGACGTAGTGGAGGCTGGTACAATGGCATTTAGAAGATATTTGGACAGGACTATTTGGACTAATTGTGTTTCTCTAATATACACGGAACTTTTTTTGCTGTTCAATAAGGGTTTTACAGTGCAATATGTTACACTACTGTTGTGCTGCTACATAACCCACTCCATGACACACTGAGGAACACCTTCAGCAACAGACTGGTTCCACCAAGATGCAGCATAGAACGCCACAGGAGATCCTGCTCCCCTATGGCTATCAAACTGTACAACTCCACCCCCTTCTGTCATGGGGTAGACTGACTAACCCCCTCCCCCTCCCCAATCTTTGCACATCCGCAATCCTTTCCACTCATCACTTTAATTCAAGTTTCATGTTTAGTTTAGTTTAGTTTAGTTTAGAGATACAGTGCAGAAACAAATGCTGACATACCATTTGCTTTCCTGCACCTGCATTCCTACTTTCAATGACTGGTGTGCCATGACACCCAGGTCTCGTTGCATCTCCCCTTTTCCTAATCGGCCACCATTCTCCAACTAGCTTCATTGTCCTGTGAAACGTCACCTATCCATGCTCTACACAGATGCTGCCTGACACGCTGAGTTACTCCAGCAATCTGTGAAACGTCATCTATCCATGTTCTCCACAGATGCTGCCTGACCCGCTGAGTTACTCCAGCACTCCGTAAAATGTCATCTATCCATGTTATAACCATATAACCATATAACAATTACAGCACGGAAACACGCCATCTCGGCCCTTCTAGTCCGTGCCGAACACTTATTTTCCCCTAGTCCCATCTACCTGCACTCAGACCATAACCCACCATTCCTTTCCGATCCATATACCTATCCAATTTATTTTTAAGTGATAAAATCGAACCTGCCTCCACCACTTCCACTGGAAGCTCATTCCGCACAGCTACCACTCTCTGAGTAAAGGAGTTCCCCCTCATGTTACCCCTAATCTTCAGTTCCTTAATTCTCAAGTCATGTCCTCTTGTTTGAATCTTCCCTACTCTCAATGGGAAAAGCTTATCCACGTCAACTCTGTCTATCCCTCTCATCATTTAAAGACCTCTATCATGTCCCCCTTAACCTTCTGCGCTCCAAAGAATAAAGACCTAACTTGTTCAGCCTTTCTCTGTAACTTAGTTGCTGAAACCCAGGCAACATTCTAGTAAACCTCCTCTGTACTCCCTCTATTTTGTTGACATCCTCCCTATAATTAGCCGACCAAAATTGTACACCATACTCCAGAATTGGCCTCAACAATGCCTTGTACAATTTTAACATTACATTCCAGCTTCTATACTCAATGCTCTGATTTATGAAGGCCAGCACACCAAAAGCTTTCTTTACCACCCTATTTACATGAGATTCCACCTTCAGGAAACTATGCACAGTTATTCCTAGATCCCTCTGTTCAACTGCATTGCTCAATTCGCTACCATTTACCATGTACGTCCTATTTTGATTTGTCCTGCCAAGATGTAGCACCTCACACTTATCTGCATTAAACTCCATCTGCTATCTTTCAGCCGACTCTTCCAAATGGCCTAAATATCTCTCTAGACTTTGAAAATCTACTTCATTATCCACAACACCACCTATCTTAGTATCATCTGCATACTTACTAATCCAATTTACCACACCACCATCCAGATCATTAATGTACATGACAAACAACAGTGGACCCAACACAGATCCCTGTGGCACCCCACTAGTCACCGGCCTCCAACCTGACAAACAGCCATCCACCATTACTCTCTGGCATCTCCCAAGGCAGTTGTTGCACCAACAGTGGATATAAAAAGGTCCAGAGAGGGTAGAAGGGTGGGTAGGGGGAGAGGCGGGGGGGGGGGGGTTGTTGAAGACTGGAGACAGGATTGTCACTGGATGGATAGGATTCTCTCCCATAAAGAAAAGCTCAGAGGTGGCAGTAGAGCCCTACATCCCTATGTTCCCAATGTAGGGGGTCCAGTACCAGGGGGGTCACAGTTTAAGAATAAGACTCGCTGAGTCACTCCACCTTTTATCTTGGTCTATTAATGGATTCAAATCTACCTTAGATCTCCTTTTATCATCCTGCTTGGCACTCTCCACCGGCATTTTTGATACAGGTTCCTTTGTTTCTAAATACGTAGAGTGAATTTTAAAGCTCTGATCTGTTCAATACCTCGCAAACTGTGAACCCACTTCAAGTTGATGGATGGAATGGAGCCCGTCCGTCTCTCATGGTTACGGATGCAGTTCATTGTGATGTCGCCGGCCAGGCACATTATGAGGTCACCTCTGATTATGATGGTTTACAAACTTGCGATCTTATGAATGGAAGGCCGGCCCAGAAGGGAATAAACCTCTTCACCATATGACAACAGGTCACAGTGGTTATAACCAACTGGACTCAAGTGTTAGATACAAGGAACTCAGTTCAATTGAGTTTATTGTCACGTGTACGGAGAAATGCTTTTTGTCGCATGTTAAAAACAGTTAGCAGAAAGACATTGCATGATTACAATCGAACCATTTGCAATGTATAGATACATGGTAAAGTAATAACGTTTAGTGCAAGGTAAAGCCAGCAAGGATAGTCCGAGGGTCACCAATGAGGTAGATAGTAGTTCAGAACTGCTCTCTGGTTGTGGTAGGATGATTTAGTTGCCTGGTAACAGCTGGGAAGAAACTGTCCCTGAATCTGGAGGTGTGCGTTTCCACACTCCTGTACCTTTCCTAATTTGCAGAAGGACATTCTTACTATTGAGGGAGTGCAGCGTAAGTTCACCAGGTCAATATCCGGGGTGGCGAGACTTACGTATGATGAAAGCATGGGTAGACTGGGCTTGAATTCGCTGGAAATGAGAAGGATGAGAGGGCATCTTATGAAAACATATAACATTCTTAAAGGAGTTAAGGCTAGATGCAGGAACAATGTTCCTGATGTTCGGGGAGTCCAGAACCAGGGGTCACAGTTTAAGAATAACGGGTTAGGCCATTTAGGACTCAGAAGAGGGAAAACATTTTCACGCAGAAAATCTGTAGAATTCTCTGCCACAGAAGGCAGTGGAGGCCAATTCACTGGATGTTTTCAAGTGAGTGTTGGATGTGGCTCTTTGGGCTAACAGAATCAAGGGATATGGGGAGATAGCAGGAATGGGGTATTGATTTTGGATGATCAGCCAAAATCATATTGAAAGGCGATGCTGGCTCGAAGGGCCGAATGGCCTACTCCTGCACCTATTTTCTATGTTTCTACGTCATGGTGAGTCCAGCACTCGTTGACGTCTGGTCCCGAAGACGGGTCCTGAACCAAAACATCACCCACTCATGTTCTCCAGAGATGGTGCTCAACCCGCTGAGTTACTCCAGCACAAACAATATTAAATCTCAAGTGTTTTCATTTCGAGATACAGTGTGGCAACGGGCCCTTTGGCCCACCGAGTCCACGCCGACCAGTATTCACCTCTACACCCTCACTATCCAACACACTGGGGACTTTTTACCAAAGCCAATTAACCTACAAACCTGCACGTCTTTGGAGTGTGGGAGGAAACCGGAGCATCCGTAGAAAACCCACGCTGGTCACGAGGGGAACATACAAACTCTGTACAGACAGCACCTGGGTCTCCGGCGCAGTGAGGCAGCAACTCTACCGCTGAGCCACACTGCCATGTTGGGGAAAAATACTTTAAAAACAGCAGAATATTTTTGCCATTTGCCAAATGACAGTTGTCTATAGTCAAAGAGTGTGTAGTTTGTTCCTGGCACGAAAATACTTCTGCTTTATCAGTTTCACGCTTAACTCTATAAACTTAAAGACTCCATTGTTGGAATGCAATTCAATATTTGACAAATCTGAACACCTTAACAGACAGATATAAAGCACACAGAGGGATTACTGGAGTACATTTTCCCTTTGTAGTCCCTGAGAAATCAGTGGCTGTGGCAGAGGGGTTTTCTGATGTTCTAAGCCATGCCAATCCAGATATGATTGAATGACGGAGAGGACTTCATGTACCAAATGGAGAAGGAACATCTCATTGGGTTTTAAAGTTTGCAGAGGGCTGACATACAACTTCCTTAGCATCAAGTGAATTGATCAGCATGGTGGCGCAGCGATAGACTAAGAGTTGCTGCCTTACAGTGCCAGAGACCCGGGTTCGATCCTGTCTACGTGTGCGTGTAGTTTGTACGTTCTCCCTGTGACCCACGTGGGATTCCTTCCGGTGCTCTGGTTTCCTCCCACATTCTAGAGATGTGCCGGTGTGTAGGTTAATTGACGTCTGTAAATTGCCCCTAGTGTGAAGGATATAGGACTAGTGTACAGGTGATCGTTGGTTGGCGTGGGCTCGGTGGGCGGAAGGGCCTGTTTTCACGCCATCTCTCTAAAACAAACTATTGCTGTTACTTCGTTGGTCTCAGTTTAACATTGCTTGTGAAAGTCAGCAAAGTACAAGATTCTTTCTATAGCCCGCAGACCAGTGAGCCCATGTGTTCATATCTTTAACCAGACAGTCAGAACTTTTTTAGTTTAGTTTAGAGATACAGCACAGAATCAGGCCCTTCAGCCCACCGCGTCCACGTCAACCAGCGATACCCGTGCATTAAACTACCCCACACACACTAGGGACAATTTACATTTATACCAAATTAACCTACTCTCTAGACTGACATCTTCAACCTGTCACATGCCCAAGCAGTTGTCCCCACGTGCCTTAAAACCACCTCCCTCGTGCCAGTGCCAAAACACTCCACTGCGGCGAGCCTCAACGACTTCTGCCCAGTTGCACTTACTCCCATCATCATTAAGTGCTTCGAGAGGCTGGTCCTGGCACACCTCAAAGGCTGCCTACCTCCCACACTGGATCCCTATCAGTTCGCCTACCGCAAGAACAGGAGTACGGAGGATGCCATCTCAACGGCACTTCACTCCGCCCTCTCCCACCTCGACAACAGAGACACCTACGTGAGAATGCTGTTCATCTCAGCATTTAACATCATTATCCTCTCAAAACTGATGACCAAACTCAGCGACCTGGGCATCGACCCCTCCCTCTGCAACTGGATACTGGACTTTCTAACCACAGACAACCACACCTCTTCAACCCTCACCCTCACCACAGGGCTGTGTGCTGAGCCCCCTCCTCTACTCCCTCTTCACCTACGACTGCACACCTGTACATGGTACTAACACCATCATCAAGTATGCAGATGATACAACAGTGATTGGCCTCATCAGCAACAACGATGAGTCGGCCTATAGGGAGGAGGTCCAGCTCCTAGCAGCATGGTACGCTGACAACAACCTGGCCTGTAACTATAAGAAGACCAAGGAGCTCATTGTGGACTACAGAAGGTCTAGGGGCGGCACGCACACTCCCTTCCACATTAACGGGACGGAGGTGGAACGTGTTTCCAGCTTCAGGTTTCTGGGGGTCAACATCTCTGATGACTTCTCTTGGACCCACAATACCTCAACACTGGTTAAGAAGGCTCACCAGCTTCTCTTCTTCCTGAGGAGACAAAAGAAGGTCCATCTGTCTCCTCAGATTCTGGTGAACATCTACCGCTGCACCATCGAGAGCATCCTTACCAACTGTATCACAGGTTGGTATGGCAACTGTCTCTGACCGGAAAGCACTGCAGAGGGTGGTGAAAACTGCCCAACGCATCACCGGTTCCTCACTCCCCTCCATTGAGTCTGTCCAACGCAAGCATTGTCTGCGAAGGGCGCGCAGCATCATCAAGGACTGCTCTCACCCCAGCCACATACTGTTTATCCTCCTCCCATCCGGGAGGCGCTACAGGTCTCTCCGTTGCCAGATCAGCAGGTTCAGGAACAGCTCCTTCCCTGCGGCTGTTACACAACTTAACTCTGTACCTTGGGGATTGCCAGTCACCCATCCCGGACACTCCTTCCCCCAGAAAAATTGCACTACACAAAAATTGTATGTACGTATATATATATATATATATATATATATATCTTGCTGTTCCATTATTCTATGTTCGCTCTTCTGGGTGAGATGCTAACTGCATTTCGCTGTCTCTGTACTGTACACTGCACAATGACAATAAAGATTGATTCTGAATCTGAAACCTACATGTCTTTGGATTGTGGGAGAAAACTGAAGATCTCGGGAAAAAAACCCACGCGGGTCAAGGGTAAAATGTACAAATCTGTACTGACAGCACCCGTAGTCAGGATCGAACCCGGGTCTCTGGCACTGCAAGCAGTGTAAGCAAAGAACTCTACCGCTGCGCCACCGTGCCCGCCCCTTTTCCCCAGGACAGAGATGGAATACTAGAGGGCATAGCTTTAACGAGAGTGGGGCAAAGTTTAAAGATGTGTGGAGCAAGTTATAAGAGGTTAGAGTGCACCTTGAGTGTGTTGCCAGGGGTGGTGGAGGCAGATACAACAGTGGCATTTAACAAGTTTTTGGATAGGCAGGGAATGGAGGGATAATGATAATGTGCAGACAGATAAGAGTTGGCAGTGGTGTCACGTTTAGCACAGGCATTGTGGGCCGAAGGGGCGGTTCCTGTGTTGTACTGTTCTATGTTTTAAACCTCAGGTTATCAATCTTTATCTTTAACAAAGGGTTTGGTGGGGAAGGGAATGAGATGAGTTAAGACAAGCTGATTTAAACTTTAGCGATATAGAGTGGAAACTGGCCTTTCGGCCCACCGAGACCACACCGACCAGCGATCACCCCGTACGCTAGCACTACTCTATGCACTAGGGACAATTTACAAATTTTCCAAAGCCAATTAACCTTGAAAACCTGCAGGTCTGTGGCGTGTGGGAGGAAACCGGAGCACCCGGAGAAAACCCACGCTGTCACAGGAAGAAAGTACAGGCAGCATCCCCGGTCAGGATTGACCCCGGGTCTCTGGCGCTGTAAGGCAGCAACTCCATCGCTGCCCCACCGTGCCGCCCAAATAGTTGCACATCAGATTAGACAAGTTAGGAAGAAGAACGTGTCCAACATTGTAGATTCAATTGCGGAGTTCAATTACTTCAGGCATATATAAATGCTAGGCGCCGCTGTTATAACCATATAACCATATAACAATTACAACAATTTTGGCTGTTGAGTAGAGCAACCACTCGTGAATAAAAAACTGCTGTGACAGTCCGGAGTCGCCTTCCAGAGGGTAGTGATTGAAATAGTTTGTGGCCAGGGTGAGAGGGGTCAGAGATGATCTTACCCGCTCGCTTCCTGGCCCTTGCAGTGTACAGTTCATCAATGGAGGGAAGGTTGCAGCCAATAAACTTCTCTGCTGATCGGACGATTCGCTGCAGCCTCCAGGTGTCGTGCTTGGTGACTGAGCCAAACCAGACCATGATGGGGATGGTGAGAACAGACTCTACGATGGTCGTGTAGAATTGGACCATCATTGCCTGTGGCAGATTGTGTTTCCTCAGCTGCCGCAGGAAGTACATTATCTGTTGTGCCTGTTTGACTGTGGAGTCCATGGTAGCCCCCCACTTATGGTCCTTGGAGATGATGGTTCCCAGGAACTTAAAAGATTCCACAGATGTGACTGTGGTGTTGTTGATGGTGAGTGGGGTGAGGGGAGGGGGAGCTCTCCTAAAGTCTACAATCAATTCCACTGTCTTAAGAGAATTGAGCTCCAGGTTGTTGCTACGGCACCAGGATGCCAGCTGTGACACTTGCTGTCTGTAGGCCGATTCCTCCCCATCCTGGATCAGTCCAATCAGGGTTGTGTTGTCCGCAAACTTGAGAAGGTTGACTGACAGAGGTGAAGTCGTTGGTGTAGAGAGCGTAGAGGAGAGGAGAGAGTACGCAGCCTTGCGGTGCTCCTATGCTGAGTGTTTACGGGTCCCAGATGTACTTTCCCAGCCAAAGTAAGTCAAATGGGCACTGGTGGGTGAAGAGTTGTAAACTAAGACCCTTGGACAGGTGAGTGGACAAGACAGGTTTAGAGGGGACAATGGACACAAGTGTGTGGGCCTTTGGTACCTTCTCAAGATGGCGTCTTGAACGGCGGGACCTCAGCAAGATGGCCGCCGGCATCCGACCAATCAACGGCGCCGACCTCACATGCCCTCACCAAGATGGCCACCATCAACCCCTCACAAAGATGGCCACCGGCATCCGACCAATCAGCGGCGCCGATCTCACCTGCCCTCACCAAGATGGCCGCCATCAACACCTCATAAAGATGGCCAATGGAACTCTCTGCCATAGATGGTAGTTGAGGTCACAGTTCATTGGCTATATTTAAGAGGGAGTTAGATGTGGCCCTTGCGGCTAAAGGGATCAGGGGGTATGGAGAGAAGGCAGGTACAGGATACTGAGTTGGATGATCAGCCATGATCATATTGAATGGCGATTGGTGCAGGCTCGAAGGGCCGAATGGCCTCTACTCCTGCACCTATTGTCTATGTTTCTATGTTTAGAATGTGAGAGTGACGGACAGTGTGGAGTGGACGGGGAGATGAGATGAATTACGAAGATTCAGGAACTGGGGAAAAATATCTAAAACAGAGGCTGAGCAGCAATAAAAATGAATTGTATTTCTCTGCAGAATTCACACAATATGGGGAAATGAGTTGTTAACCCGGATTAAGGAAGGAGCCTGATTAGATTTCTTGTCACAATGAGGACGACACTAACTCCTGAGCTGATGATGAGCTGCAAGTTGTGATTCCCTCCAGATGTTTTGCTGATAAATCTATGTTTTTGGATGTGAGCCTCAGTGTTTAGGCTTCCAGTTTTAACCCATGAGGATATGACCATCCTTATTCCACCACTGATGGATGTGTTTAGTAAATGATGTAAATGATAGGAGTAGGCCCCACAAATAATGAAGGACCAGCAATGTATTTCCAAGTTATGATGGTGACTAACTGGGTCAATTTGTGCCACTCCACTAGCATGACCAAACAATTCTAGGTATGGATTGTGTTTGCATATTGCAGTCATCAATGTAATGGGGATAGAGTTCGGGGATAGGGCCAGTGTACACCTGGAACACAATGTATCTCTCGTGTCTATATCTCTAGGCTGTGAAGATCTTGGTGCAACTCTGTGAGGTTGTGCTTGGAGAACACCAAATGACAGAGGGAAAAACTAGTGATTGTGAAAATGTTTGCTGGAGGTTCTACCTTGAGTGAAATTCAGAACTGAGGAGAAATTTGCTCTAAATATTGGACTTACTTTGACAAATTGTAGTTGGTATCGCTGTAAGGAGCTTTGATAGTCCGGAGTCGCCTCCCAGAAAGAAGTGATTCAAAGAGTTTGTCGCCGGAGGTGAGCGGCAGAAACATCTGCCAATGCAGTAGATGGTAGGTGGGGTCTGCTCTCTAGTTGGTGATTGGATGGTTAGAACGTAGGGCAGTACAGCACAGGAACGGGCCCTTCGGCCCACAATGTTTGTGCCGAACATGACGCCAGGTTAAACTCTCATCTGCATATACATGATCCATATCCCTCTCTCCCCTCCACTTCCACGTGCCCACC
This sequence comes from Malacoraja senta, assembly GCA_038087875.1. Taxonomy (NCBI): domain Eukaryota; kingdom Metazoa; phylum Chordata; class Chondrichthyes; order Rajiformes; family Rajidae; genus Malacoraja; species Malacoraja senta. Next base: position 19,220 of record JAXLNO010003974.1, read on the forward strand.
TAAAAGCTTCTTAAACACCCCTGTCATATCTGCCTCCACCACCTCCCCAGGTCAGGCACATGAGGCCCCCACCACTGCCCCGCGCATCCCCATTAAACTTTCCCCCTCTCTCCTTACAGCGATACCAACTAGTCTTGGACATTTCCAGCCTGGCGTAAAAAGATTCTGAGAGTTGACCCTAACTGTCCCTAAGCTCGCCCTGTAGCTGAAGCTCTCGAATCCAGGCGACATTCTGGTAAAACATTTTGTTTACAAAAAGTTAGAACGTTTTCCTCATGGAACGTTTTGTGCTGCGCACGATCGGTCTAACGCGTTCTAATGAGGGGTGGACGCACGGAACTGCAGATGCTCGTTTACATAAAAAGGCAAAGTGCTGGAGTAACTCCGCAGTCGCCGGGGGGCCTGGTCTGGAGAAAGGCAGGTTTGTGATCCTGTGTGGAGGTCAGGTAAGTGGAGGAGCTTTGATTGAGCGTGTGGACCTTGTGGAAGGATAAAGTGAAGCTGAGATCTATGGAGTGAGCTGACTTATTCCAGCACTTTGTGGCGCAGTGGTAGAGTTGCTGCCTTACAGCGCTAGAGACCCGTGTTCGAACCTGACCACGCGTCATGCAAGCCATCTTATCGCACGCATCATGCAAGCCATCTTAAATGACCACCTAAACTGTCATTTGGCAACCTAAAAAGCTGCCAAGGCTGTCCGGCTGGCAACAGGGAAAAAAAGTTAAGCGAGAGCCCTGCTCACACACACGCTCCCTCTCTCTCTCATACACACACTCTCTTTCTCACACACACGCTCCCTCTCTCTCACACACACACACTCTCTCTCACACACACACTCTCTTTCTCTTACACACACTCCCTTCCTCTCTCACACACACACGATGGCCGCCCAGAAATTCATGTCCCTTTGACTTCAATGGAAGTGCCTTGACCAAAGATGGCCGCCTCCCTGGGCATCGCTACCATTGACTTCAATGGAAGACTGCCAGTAGCTAAGATGGATGCCCAGGGCTTCACTCCCAATGGACTGCAATGGCAGATTGCCTGTAGAGAAGATGGCCACCTGCAGCACCACAGGGAAATGACAGCATCCAAAATGGCCGCCCCCGGCTTCACACTCATTGACTTCTGGCTGCCAGTAGCTAAAATGGCGGTGGTGAATTGTGGGGGGGTGGGGGAAGAGAGAGAGGGGGATGAGGGGAACATGACTCTTTGGGGAAATGAGAGGAGAATAGATGGTGAACGTGGGAGAGAGAGATAGAAGGGGTAGAGAGAGGGAGGGGCGGGGGTGTATGCGTGCGTGTCTGGGGATTGCCTATTAACCAACCCCTCTCCCTTCTCCCCTCCCCTCGTTCCTTCCCACCCTCTCGCTCTCTCTCCCTCTCTCCATCTCCCTCTCTCTCCATCTCTCTCTTGCTCCTCTTTTCCCGGCGGCCATTTTGTTGTCAACCTCCATAGTTGGCCAATCTTCAATCCCTCCTTAATCTCACCCCTGGAGCCCTGCTGACCCCGGGTTCTTCCCTGGGAGAGTGCCCCCGTTGGGACGTTGGGTGCACGTTCCAGGACGTTCTCGTGGGAATGTGGGCTTTATGTTATGATTGGAAGAAGCTCAATGTGGAGAGATGAGGGTGTGACAATAGTGAAATGAAATGTATAAAGATAGAAAGCATCTCCATCTTCGTTGTGCCTCTAGGGGACAGCAGAGGAGAGGCACCTATTCTGCAGAATATTATCTTAATAAAAACTTATTTGCCTGACTTTGTCTCTAAAGCGTTTGTGATTTTGAATCTCACAATTTGGGGGCTCGGTTCCGGGATTTAATTACTCTGGACAGCTGACGGGAGTACACGGACGAAGAGAAGGTGCACCCCGCTGAGTTCAGCTGTCTCAGACTCCTTGCTTACCGTCAGAAGGTTTGAGCGAGTGATGCCCGGACCAAACAGAGACTCGGCAAAGAAGTGAAAGTGGTTGGAGATTAGTTGGAGATCGCGAAAAGTCAATCGAGCAATTTCTGTGCACAGAACCCAGGTAGGAATAATGACTAATAAAGTACTTCCTGGGCGATTGAAAAGACCTTGTGGTTAACGCCCTGAAGGATTCAGGGATCTGTACCAGCAAAGCAAACTGAAAAGGGAGGGGAAAAGCCTGTAGGCCAAATCCCCGCATTCTGCCCAATAGTCCATTGGGGCAAATGCTGAACCACTGGGGGGCAGGAAATACCCAGGGGTTGGAGTAGACAACAATGATAAGGTATAGTCCGTTGGGGCAAATGCAGAGCCGCAGGGAGCCAAAATACCCAGGGAAGAGAGAAGACAGGGGCCGGGGTGGACGAAGATCAGCCAACCACCAGGATGGGGAGTCAAAAGGTCGGAAGGGGAAGATAAGAAGATCGGTAGAAATTAGACCCCTGAGGGAGGTACCTAGGAGAGGACCCTGAGGGGGAAGGGGAATTGTTAAATAGCCTCCTTGAAGATCCTTTAGGTCTGACAAGAACAGTTAGATCAATTCCTTTTCACAGAAGGGAAAAACAAGTAGTAAAGATTATGTTGCAGGCAGTAGAAAAACAACAAATAAGGAACAGAGAGAGACAGGATGATGAGGGAGTTACTCCCGAAAGTAGCAGATAAGAAGACGGCAAAGGCCGGGGACAAGAGTGCAGGACAGGGAGAAAATATAAATTGAATAATCTATTTGAAGTAAGAACGGAACAAATGTGATTTGTATGTAAAAACTGGTTTGGAACGAATGGTTGTAAGATGAAAGGTTGGAATGAGCAAGTTGTAAAATTGAACACAGACACCCCCCCCCCCCCCCCCCCCCCCCCCCGGTGGCGGGGGCGAGAATTTCCACTGTAGTTAAAAATACTGCAAACCATCGGAGATTACGAACAAGCTGTAAAATTAACTCTTTGTATCCTCATAACCTGAAAAAGGGAAGTTGTAAAAATCAGCTTTTGATTTTCTTTTAATGGTTGCTTGATGTTCTTTTAGATTTCTTATCAGTGAAGTTAATTTGGAGAATTGTTACTAGTGCTAGGAATTGGACATTTAAAATAATGGCGAATATGGATTGAAATAATTGGAAATAAGTTAATTGATGAAACATGACCAGCTTTTATGGTTTGTTGTTTTATGGTAGACATTCAAGTTGAGAAATACAGAGAGAGAGACACTCTCTGTGTGAAAAAAGTTCTTCTCATCTCGGTTTTAAAGGATTTCCCCCTTATCCTTAAGCTGTGACCCCTTGTCCTGGACTTCCCCAACATCGGGAGCAATCTTCCTGCATCTAGCCTGTCCAACCCCTTAAGAATTTTGTAAGTTTCTATAAGATCCCCTCTCAATCTCCTAAATTCTAGAGAGTATAAACCAAGTCTATCCAGTCTTTCTTCATAAGGACAGTCCTGACATCCCAGGAATCAGTCTGGTGAACCTTCTCTGCACTCCCTCTATGGCAATAATGTCCTTCCTCAGATTTGGAGACCAAAACTGTACGCAATACTCCAGGTGTGGTCTCACCAAGACCCTGTACAACTGCAGGAGAACGTCCCTGCTCCTATACTCAAATCCTCTTGCTATGAAAGCCAACATACCATTCGCTTTCTTCACTGCCTGCTGCACCTGCATGCTACTTTCAATGACTGGTGTACCATGACACCCAGGTCTCGCTGCATCTCCCCATTTCCTAATTGGCCACCATTTAGATAATAGTCTGCCTTCCCGTTTTTGCCACCAAAGTGGATAACCTCACATTTATCCACATTATACTGCATCTGCCAAACATTTGCCCACTCACCCAGCCTATCCAAGTCACCTTGCAGTCTCCTAGCATCCTCCTCACAGCTAACACTGCCCCCCAGCTTAGTGTCATCCGCAAACTTGGAGATGTTGCTTTCAATGCCCTCATGCAGGTCATTAATATAAATTGTAAATAGCTGGGGTCCCAGCACTGAGCCTTGCGGTACCCCACTAGTCACTGCCTGCCATTGTGAAAAGGACCTGTTTACTCCTACTCTTTGCTTCCTGTTTGCCAGCCAGTTCTCTATCCACATCAATACTGAACCCCCAATACCGTGAAGGGACAGGTGTTGCATTTCTGGCGGTTGCAACGGAAAGTGCCCGGGGAGGGTTGGTACGGGAGGGAAGGGAAGAATTGACAAGGGAGTTGCAGAGGGAGCGGTCTTTGCGGAAGGCAGACATGGGGGGAGATGGGAAGATGTGGCGAGTGGTGGGGTCACGTTGGAGGTGGCAGAAATGGCGGAGGATTATGTGTTGTAACTGTGTGTGATATAAACTGGAAAAGACTACAAACATGACCGCCGCTCACAAACTTACCGGCAACAGTGCCACCGTCAGCTCAGCTGCTGTCACTGCAGCCTGACTACCGGCGCGGCGCCCTCTTCTGGTTGGATGCCGTCACTGCAGCCTGACTACCGGCCACAGTGCCATCTTCTGGTTGGATGCCGTCATTACCCACTTAAGGTGAACCCCAAGGAACAAAGGGGAAATACACAAGGTGCAGCAGGCAGTGAAGAAAGCGAATGGTATGTTAGCTTTCATAGCAAAAGGATTTGAGTATAGGAGCAGGGAGGTTCTACTGCAGTTGTACAGGGTCTTGGTGAGACCACACCTGGAGTATTGCGTACAGTTTTGGTCTCCAAATCTGAGGAAGGACATTATTGCCACAGAGGGAGTGCAGAGAAGGTTCACCAGACTGATTCCTGGGATGTCAGGACTTTCATATGAAGAAAGACTGGATAGACTCGGCTTGTACTCGCTAGAATTTAGAAGATTGAGGGGGGATCTTATAGAAACTTACAAAATTCTTAAGGGGTTGGACAGGTTAGATGCAGGAAGATTGTTCCCGATGTTGGGGAAGTCCAAGACAAGGGGTCACAGCTTAAGGATAAGGGGGAAATCTTTTAGGACCGAGAAACTTTTTTCACACAGAGTGTGGTGAATCTGTGGAACTCTCTGCCACAGAAGGTAGTTGAGGCCAGTTCATTGGCTATATTTAAGAGGGAGTTAGATGTGGCTCTTGTGGCTAAAGGTATCAGGGGGTATCCTTCCCCACCAAGGGGAATGATATGGAATTATGTGAGGTAAGGGAAACAAGCAGAGTAGCAATGGAAACTATGAGATTCAAAGAAGAGGAGGTGCGGACACTTTTGAAAATATGAAAACGGATATGTCTCCAGGTCCTGACAGGATATTCCCGAAGACATTGAGGGAAGTTAGTGTAGAAATAGCAGGGGCTATGACAGTAATATTTCAAATGTCATTAGAAACGGGAATAGTGCCGGAGGATTGGCGTACTGCGCATGTTGTTCCGTTGTTTAAAAAGGGTTCGAAGAGTAAACCTAGCAATTATAGACCTGTTAGTTTGACGTCAGTGGTGGGCAAATTAATGGAAAGGATACTTAAAGATAATATATATAAGGATCTGGATAAGCAGTGTAAAGAATCTATAACGAGGCATCGTTACTTTACTATCTTTATTCATACTGGAGCATTACATATTGCACTAGCTGTACATGGTCTGTCACAGGAACTAGAGAGCGATCTGTGGGTGGGGAGGTTGTAGTTATACTTGTGATATGGGGAGTGGTTAGTAGGTATGAGGTCACTATGTTAAAGGCACATGCATATATCATCTACATCCTTCCCCTTCGAATCGACAGGCAAATACAATGGTGACAGGGCGACCACGGCTCATGCGCTAGGACAGTTAAACAAAATCGCCATAGCGGACAGGCAGTTTGACAAGACGTCCCGAACGGGTTCGCATCTCGCCATCCTCCTTCCGGCAGGAGGAAGAGGCACCGATGGGGGCAAACGAACCTGAAAGGGGGAAACGGGAGGAGACGGAGGAGACCGCGGCACCAAACCCGGAGGTGATGCGGGATCAGGAGCGGGCAGAGCGCGGGCAGGCGAGCGAGGACTAGTCGGAGCAGGGTGGGACGGAAGGAGTTGAGGAGGTGGAGAACGTTGCATGTTAGGAAGGACGGGCAGATCAACGCCCGGACGCGAAGTCGGCAGTGGGGGAGCAAACGGATCCGCGGCAGGAGGACGCGGCTCGTTGACGAGCCGAAGGTGCTGGCGGGACCGACGGTAAATGGCTCCCGCATGGTCGACGAGATAGGACCTGGGCGACCCAGCTGAGCCGACGACAGTAGCGAGCTTGGAGTGACCGGAAGTGGTCTGCATACGGACAACTTGACCGGGGAAGAGGCGCGGCAGCGGGTGGCAGGACCTGTCATGGGAACGCTTTTGGACATCGTGCCTGAAGGCAATGCGTTTCTGAACCGCCGCAGGTGGGAGGACGGAGGGTATGAGGGAGCGCTGGGCCACCGGGAGCGGGAGCCTGGTAGCGCGAGACATGAGCCGCTGAGCAGGAGAACCCATGGCGGAGTCGCGGGAAATGTTGCGGAGGTTGAGGAGGGCCAGATGGAAGTCGGAGTTAATGCCACCACACTGTTCCAGCAGGTGCTTCGCGCTGCGGACGGCACGCTCGGCCAGACCGTTGCTTTGCGGGTACTCCGGCTGCTGGTGAAATGGCGGAAGTTCCATCTGGAAGCGAATGCTTTAAACTCGGCGCTCGTGAACTGGCTGCCATTGTCCGACTGCAGGCTTGCCGGGGGGGCCAAAAGTGCCAAAATGAGGGTATAACCTGTCGATGATGGCCGAAGAGGTTAGGGAGTGCAGCCGGTCGACCACAAACCAGCTGGAGTAGGAGTCAACGAGAACCAGGAAGTGTTTGCCTCGCCACTCGAAAATGTGGGGAGTGGTTAGTAGGTATGAGGTCACTATGTTAAAGGCACATGCATATATCATCTACAAGCAGGGTCTGATTAGGAACAGTCAACATGGATTTGTGCCTGGAAGGTCATGTTTGACTAATCTTCTAGAATTTTTCGAAGAGGTTACTAGGGAAATTGATGAGGGTAAAGCAGTGGATGTTGTCTATATGGACTTCAGTAAGGCCTTTGACAAGGTTCCTCATGGAAGGTTGGTTAAGAAGATTCAATTGTTGGGTATTAATGGTGGAGTAGCAAGATGGATTCAACAGTGGCTGAATGGGAGATGCCAGAGAGTAATGGTGGATGGCTGTTTGTCAGGTTGGAGGCTGGTGACTAGTGGGGTGCCTCAGGGGTCTGTGTTGGGTCCATTGTTGTTTGTCATGTACATCAATGATCTGGATGATGGTGTGGAAAATTGGATTAGTAAGTATGCAGATGATACTAAGATAGGTGGTGTGGTGGATAATGAAGTCGATTTTCAAAGTCTCCAGAAAGATTTAGGCCATTTGGAAGAGTGGGCTGAAAGATGGCAAATGGAGTTTAATGCTGATAAATGTGAGGTACTACATCTCGGCAGGACAAATCAAAATAGGACGTACATGGTAAATGGTAGAGAATTGAGGAATGCAGTTGAACAGAGGGATCTAGGAATAACTGTGCATAGTTCCCTGAAGGTGGAATCTCATGTAGATAGGGTGGTAAAGAAAGCTTTTGGGGTGCTGGCCTTTATAAATCAGAGCATTGAATATAGAAGTTGGGATGTAATGTTAAAATTGTACAAGGCATTGGTGAGGCCAATTCTGGAGTACGGAGTACAATTTTGGTCGCCTAATTATAGGAAGGATGTCAACAAAATAGAGTGAGTACAGAGGAGGTTTCAGCAACAAGTTAGGTCTTTATTCTTTGGAGCGCAGAAGGTTAAGAGGGGACTTGATAGAGGTCTTTAAAATTATGAGCGGGTTAGACAGAGTGGACATGGATAAGCTTTTCCCATTGAGAGTAGGGAAGATTCAAACAAGGGGACATTACTTGAGAATTAAGGGACAGAAGTTTAGGGGGAACATTAGGGCGAACTTCTTTACTCAGAGAGTGGTAGCTGTGTGGAATGAGCTTCCAGTGGAAGTGGTGGAGGCAGGTTCGATGTTATCCTTTAAAAATAGATTGGATGGATATATGGACGGGAAAGGAATGGAGGGTTATGGTCTGAGTGCAGGTAGATGGGACTAGGGGGAAGTATTTATTTTTAATTAAAAAAAATAATAATAATAAAATAAAAAATAAAATAAATAAAAAAATAAAAGTTCGGCACGGACTTGAAGGGCCGAGATGGCCTGTTTCCGTGCTGTTATGGTTATATGGTTATATGGTTATATATGGTTTCAGGGCTTCTACAAACATTGGCATCTGGGCAATGGGTGCATTACAGGGAAAGGAAACACGTCACAGAGCAATAATGAACCATTTTTCAGTAAAGAGAACAATTACATCTAATTTGTAGACAGCGCTCCCAATGTGAAGCGAATTTGTATAACAGGTCGCTCCAATTGGAGGTCAACACTCCCACCGTGTGGTGATCCACTGCACTGCAGACCTGTCCAGTTTGTGGTCAACACTCCCACCGTGTGGTGATCCACTGCACTGCAGACCCGTCCAGTTTGTGGTCAGCACTCCCACCGTGTGGTGATCCACTGCACTGCAGGCCCATCCAGTTTGTGGTTAATATTTTCATCGTGTGGTGGTCCGTTGCCCTGCAGGCCCTTCTGATATGTGGACAAAGTACTCAGATGGTCAGGCAACATTGCTATTGAACATGGATTGGTAATTCAGGGTTTGGACTCTTCAGACCTTCAGAATTTTAGTCTAAATATTAGACTACATTAATATTGGTCCAACCTGTAGTAGTCGCTACTACAGAGACATAATGATTCTTGTTGCAGATACTTCTCCAGGCATTGTCCACATGTCCAGGTGTTTTTACCTCGAGGATTAGAATCTTCTCACCTAGGGCTGTCTGACCCACTGAGTTACTCCAGCACTTTGTCTATTTATAGAGAAGGACGTCGGAACATTTCAAACATTAAAATGGTATATTAATTTTATTTTTAGCGTAACTTCAAGTCTACCTGGATTTGGTCTTTATGGATGTCATAGGAAGGTAAGGCACCTATTTCTAACCCTCTTCAATTTGATGGGATAAATGTGTTAAATTAATTATGGCTTTTCCAATTTTTTTTGATAAAGTTCATGTCATGTAGGGTGGTGGAATCTTGAGCAAAAGAAGTACTTGGAATGTCAGGCAGCATCTGTGGAGGAAATGGGCAGATGTATTTGATCAGAAGCCTTCAGACTGTAGTAGGGGGAGAAAGCTGGGAAAGGGGGTGAGGTGGCGAAAAGCCTGGCAAATGAAGGGTGGAGGTAGACGAAAGTGCTGGAGAAACTCAGCGGGTGTAGCAGCATCTATGGAGCAAAGGAAATAGGCAACGTTTCGGGCCGAAACCCTTCTTCAGATGGGGTGATTGGTAAATTGGTGGAATAAGTGACTAAGGCTAGAGTTGACAAGTGGAGAGAATGTGTCAGAAGGAGGGGTGTGATATGTAAAGCTAGAGAGATGTATAAGTGTAATGGGACAGGGAAGTATGGCACTCTGATGTGAAATGAGCGTACTGGGGGAGACCCTCTCTTTCCCTGCACCCCCACCCTGGTGAGCACACTTCCCCAGCACCTCCGTCACTTTGCTCCTTTCCCCTCTGTACGCTCTTCTGTCCTTCGGGTGAGCGGTGCTGGCTTGAAGTGCTGAATGGCCTACTCCTGCACCTATAGCATATATCTTCCATCCCCATGACCATATTTCCACCTTTCCCTTCCACCCATATCCCTCCCTCTGGCTTTGCATTTCAATGCTCTTCTGCTTATCTGACAATATTTGTCTCTTTTCATTGTCACCTACTCCGCCTATCTGCCAATCACCTGTATCCACCTTCCCTGTATCAACCTATCACTTGGCAGACTTTGTCGTGCTCCCACCTCTTCCAGCTTCCCCCACCCTACTTCGCCTGTGTGAAGGGTCTGGACCTGAAATGTCCTCTGTCCTAACTCCTGATTTACTAGAAGAAGTAATGAATATAAAAGCTGATACACAAAAATTAATAGCATATTTATATAATAGTATCTTAAATATAGATTTACCTGTGACCGAGGTAATTAGAGAAGAGTGGGAACGGGAATTATTGATAAAAATTACGAAGGCTACATGGGAAAAGTATTTGACATACATTCACAAGTGTTCGATTAACGCAAGACATAATCTAATCCAATTTAAAATTTTACATAGATTATATTACTCAAAAACAAGATTAAATAAATTTTATCCAAATATATCGCCCATTTGCGATAAATGTTTAATCCAAGAAGCAACTATAACACACTCTTTTGTTTCTTGTATAAAACTTCATGGATTTTGGAGTGATATTTTCGAAATATTTACAAAATTATTTAAGACAAAAATGGAACCCAATAATGAATTGATTATATTTGGGGTAATGGAAGACAGGAACAAATTGAGCTCATCTCAAAAGTCAATTTTTAATTATGGTTTAATAATAGCAAAAAAATTAATATTGAAATTTTGGAAAAATACACCAATACCAACGCTCAAAATGTGGATTGCAAGTATGTTGGACACCGCACATCTTGAGGAAATGCGATTCCTCCTAATAGATAAATTTGACCAATTCATAACGAGTTGGTCTCCATTTGTCGTCTTTTTGGAAACGTATGGTGCAAAACAGGTGTAAAAGCTAATCCGTGACTGCGGATGGTCAAGATTATAAATGATCTCCTTCTATTTTCTTTTCTTCTCTTCTTTTCATTTATTCTCTTTCTTCTATTTTCTATGTCTCAACTTTCTTATTTCATTCTTTATTTTTCTTTTTCACACACTATATATCTCACATTTTTCTATTTTTCATTATCTAACTTTTTTCCTTTTCTTCTTTATTTAAAAAAAAAATTTAAATAAGAAGCTGTACATAAAAGGTATTATGAAAATATGATTGTATACAATTGTACTTACTTCTAATAAAATTTAAAAAAAAAAAAAAAAAAAAAAAAAAAAAAAGTGAAGGGTCTGGACCTGAAATGTCCTCTGTCCATTTATGTTCAGGTAGATGGTACCTGACTTGCTGAGTGCTTTTGTTTATAGACTGTCTCCCATCCGGTATTCTCCGGGTTAATCTTTCCCAAAGATTTATCCCCATAAAACCGTAGGATTCTAAATGTTTTTTTACCTTCGTACCATCTCCTTACAGACTAAAGCTAGAGAGACATTGTTATACAGAAAAGTAAAATAGGCCGCTGCGCCCTAACATCATGGAGCTGGCGGAGAATCTTCCGAAATCGCAGTAGGCCTAGGTGCCCGGCGACCCAGCCGTCCGATGAGTCAAAGACCACCGCAAGGGCCTGCCTACGCCTGCAAGGAGCCTTGATACAGGTCTGCAATGTTAAGCCTAACATTAAGCGTACACAAAAGCCTAAGATGAACCCTCCCCCTCACCCCTAACCTCAACCCTAAACCCCTTGGTTAATGTATTGTCACTGATCGGACAGCGCACAGAATGTCTGGTAATTGGCTGCTTCATGAATTCTCCTGTTTAGTGAGTTAGCTGATAAGTTCATGAATTCTCCCACTTGGATCATGAGTTCACCATTTGGTTCATTAATTCTGCCAGTTGGTTCACTTGTCGCGCTTGGTTCACGAGTTCACTATTTGGTTCATGAATTCCCTCGCTTGGTTCACGAGTTCTCCACTTGGTTCATGAGTTCTTCCCCTTGGTTCACGAGTTCACCATTTGGTTCATGAAGGCCGCTACTTGGTTCACGAGTTCTCCACTTGGTTCATGAATTGTCGCGCTTGGTTCACGAGTTCTCCACTTGGTTCATGAGTTCTTCCCCTTGGTTCACGAGTTCACCATTTGGTTCATGAAGGCCGCTACTTGGTTCACGAGTTCTCCACTTGGTTCATGAATTGTCGCGCTTGGTTCACGAGTTCACCATTTGGTTCATGATTTCGCCATTAGCCATTTGGTTCATTAATTCTATCTTTGTTCATGAGTTCTCCATTTTGCCTTCGTGTACGGGTGGTTAGGTGGGGTGCCCGGAGATTGATGTGGCCGACTTTTTAAGTGCCAATGGCGGCCCCGGAGATTGATGTGTCCGAATTTTTAAGTGCCAACGGCAGCCCCGGAGATAAGACCGGGCGGGTGCGAATGCTCGAGCGGCTCGAGTAAGCACTGGATCGGCGGGCGGGCGGCAGCCCCCCCCCTGGCGGCAGAAACGAGTATGGCGGAAGTCCCGATGAGGTCGACATTGGCTGCCTCGAACGTTCGACGGGTCGCATTTTCGGCAGGACATCCAGTAAGTCAACCCGCTGAAATGGCTGCGTCGACAATTGCACCAAGTCCGAAAACTGGTTCTCAGACAGTCGAGAATTGCACTAAGTCCGAAAGCCAGTCGGCGGAACCCCGGATGAGGTCGAGATTGACTCCCTCGCACCGGCGGAGTGGCCGCGTTATCGGAAGGACTTCCGGACACCTGCCCGCCACTACTTTTTGCCCGCCGCCGGTTAACGACTTGCCACCGGAAGTAGGTGAGGTCCGATTTGTGGCCCTCTGCCGGTCCGCGTTGCAACTTTTCCGGCAGGACTACTGGTCCGACTACCGCCGACCAGCAAATCGCATTTCTGGTACGGGTAGTCCCGGACATGGTTCACGAGTTCCCCTCAGAAGTCTCCATGAGGATGTGATTTGTGGCCTTGCGCGGGTCATTCGTGCGAAAAATCTGAACTGACTACCGCGCCAACTCCCGCCTACATGAAAATAGTTTATTCTGTATGGGGGTGTAGGTGGGGTGCCCGGAGATTTTCGGGAACACGATTTTCAGAGACATTTAAAAGATTGTGTGGTGTAGTGCAAAGTCTCAGAAAAGACTTGGAAAGACCCAGAGAGTGGTAAAACAGCGGGACTCTGGGTGAAAGTCGGCGGACTAATTTACCAAAATATGTACCAGAAAAATGGAAAAGAAGCATACAAATTCCACTGTCCAAAAATCGTGTAAAAGGCATGAGAACACACATTATGATGATGCACGGTTTGTGGTGCCGTGTGTCTCACCGCAGGAGAGGCCGAGCGGGACAGCGGACAAAAACTCCGCCGGTGTTTCAGGCTCGTTGGCCAGAATGCGCAGCTTTGGACATTTGGTGTATGTGCTTGGCTGAGGAGCCAATGGTGCGAAGCTACCATCCGCGGGATTATGACTGAACGCCTCTAAGTCAGAATCCCGCCTAAACGTAACGATACCCTAGCGCCGCGGCTCGCTGGTTGGCCTGGGATAACCGGCCACCGTCCACGCGGCGGCGGTCGGCGTGAAGTGACGATTGCTACTGGTCTGGAGTGCGGACAGATGTGCGCCGCCACTCACCCGTTTAGCACACCGTATGTTCGTGGGGAACCTGGTGCTAAAATATTCGTAGATGACCTGATTCTGGCTCAGGGTTTCGTAAGTAGCAGAGCAGCTACCTCGCTGCAATCTATTGAAAATCATCCCTCGAGCCAAACTTTTGTCGGCGGACCGGCCTCCCTGTCAGGGGGGGAGGCTGGGCAGGCAAGACGCTAGCTCGCTCTAAAGCTGTCCTCCGTCGGTCGCGGAGGGCGCGGTCGCGCACGCGGTCACCTCCTAACCGCTTTCTTCCTCTCTTCCCCACGTTCGGTTCCCTCTTTCCCGGCCTTGCGCCGCGCGGGGGGCAGCAATGCCTTACCCGCACGCGCGCACCGCTGTGTCAGAAGGGCCGGACTCGGGTCGAGTGGGGGACTGCCGGCTCGGAGAGCCACGTCCGGCCCCGCCTCACCCGTGCCGGCGTCGTGCAGCCCATGGAGTGCAGCCATGGCGCCTCGCCTGTGGCCCTCGTCGGTCAGCAGCCCGGCCAGCTGTCCGACCTTCGGGACCTTCGCTTGCCTCCGCCGACACACCCCCCCCTCCCTTCCTTCTCATGGCCGATCGTCGGTTCATGAGTTGGGTGGGAGGGTGGTGGACTTTGCCTGCAGCAGAACACAAAGGGGAGCCGGAGAGGGGCCAGCTGAGGATTTTTGGCCCGGGCAGGGGAAGATTAGTCAAGCATGATTTCCCTTTCATAGACGGTGAAAGGTGATTTCCGACGGTGATTTCCCTTCCCTTTCCCACTGGCTCCCCTTCATCCATTTTACTTGTCACATCCTCAAACAATTCCAGAAGATTACTCAAGCATGATTTCCCTTTCATAAATCCATGTTGACTTGGACTAATCCTTTTACTGCTATCCAAATGCCCCATTATTACCTCTTTAATAATTGACTCCAGCATCTTTCCCACCAATGAAGTCAGCCTAACTGGTCTGTAATTCCCCGTTTTCTCTCTCGCACCTTTCTTGAAAAGTGGGATAACATTAGCTATCCTCCAATCCACAGGAACTGATCCTGAATCTATTGAACATTGGAAAATGATCACCAATGCGTCCACTATTTCTAGTGCCACCTCCCTGAGGACCCTGGGATGCAGACCATCAGGCCCAGGGGATTTATCATCCTTCAGTCCCATTAGCCTACCCAATACTATTTCTTGCCTAATGAAAATCTCTTTCAGTTCCTCTACCCCCTTAGATCCTCTGTCCTCCAGTGCATCTGGGAGATTGTTTGTGACTACCTTAGTGAAGACAGATCCGAAGTACCTATTCAACTCTTCTGCCATTTCCTTGTTGCCCACAATAATTTCACCCGTGTCTGCCTTCAAGGGACCCACATTTGACTTTGCTACTCTTTTTCCCTTAACATATCTGAAGAAGCTTTTACTGTCCTTCTTTATATTCCTGGCCAGCTTCCCCTCGTACTTCATCTTTTCAGCCCATATTGCCCGTTTTGTTTCCTTCTGTTGTCCAATGAAAGTTTCCCAATCCTCTGGCTGCCGGCTAATCTTTGCTGTGTTATACATCTTTTCTTTTAGTTTTATTCTTTCCCTAACTTCTCTTGTCAGCCACGGTTGCCTCCTACTCCCCTTAGAATCTTTCTTCCTTTTTGGGATGAAATGATCCTGTGTCTTCCGGATTATGCCCAGAAATTCCTGCCATTGCTGTTCCACCGTCATTCCTGCTAGGATCCCTTTCCAGTCTACCTTGGCCAGCTCCCCTCTCATGCCTTCATAGTCCCCTTTGTTCAACTGCATCACTGCCACTTCCTATTTAACGTTCTCCTTCTCAAATTGCAGGTTAAAACTAATCATATTATGATCACTACCTCCAAGCGGTTCCTTTACCTCGAGTTCTCTTATCATATCTGGTTCATTGGACAACACTAAATCCAGAATTGCCTTTTCTCCATTACAAGCTGCTCTAAGAATCCATCTCGGAGGCATTCTACAAACTCTCTTTCTTGGGGTCCTGAACCAACCTGATTTTCCCAGTCTACCTGCATATTGAAATCCCCCATCACCACAGTGGCATTACCTTTGTTACATGCCAGTTTTAACTCCTGCTGCAACTTATACCCTACATCCCGGCTACTATTTGGGGGTCTGTAGATAACACCAATTAGTGTCTTCTTGCCTTTACAATTCCTCAACTCAATCCACAGTGACTCTACCTCGTCAGTCCCTATGTCTTCCCTCGCAAGAGACTGAATTCCATCCCTCACCAGCAGAGCTACCCCCCCTCCACTGCCCACCTGCCTGTCCTTTCTATAGGATGTATAACCCTGAATATTAAGTTCACAGGCCCGATCCTCCTGCAGCCACGTCTCAGTAATCCCCACAATTTCAAATCTACCAACCTCTAACTGAGCCTCAAGCTCATCTACTTTACTTCTTATACTTCGTGCATTCATATACAATACTTGTAATTCCTTACGCATCTCACCTTTCACATAGATCCCTACTACACTTGGCCATACTCTCCTATCCTTTTGTGAGCTTCCTTTCCCATTAATTCTAGGATCATTAACTATCTCCTTACTCCCTTTCCCTTTAACTCCATCATCGACTATCCCATTTGACACCCACCCCCCCCCCCCTTATTTAGTTTTAAACCAACTGTGTAGCAGTGACAAACCTGCCTGCCAGAATGCCGGTCCCCCACCTGTTAAGGTGCAATCCGTCCCTTTTGTACAGTTCCCCCTTCTCCAATAGAGATCCCAATGGTCTAAGAATCTAAATCCCTGCCCCCTGTACAAGTTCCCCAGCCATGCATTCAGGTCCCGTATCTCCCTGTTCCTGCTCTCGCCAGCACGAGGAACTGGAAGCAAACCGGAGATAACCACCCTGGAAGTCCTGCTTTTCAGCACTTTTCTGAGCTCTCTAAAGTCACGCTTCAGAATATTCATCCCCTTCTTTCCGACATCGTTTGTGCCAACATGCACTACAACTTCCGGCTGTTCACCTTCGCTCTTGATGATTTTCTCCACTCTGTCCGTGATATCCTGGATCCTAGCACCCGGTAGGCAGCAAACCATTCCTCGCATCCCGTCTGTTGCCTCACGTCATAGTTACAGTCATGAGGCTCTGGACACATTGTAAAATGATTCCAGCATCAACAACAGAGCAGTCAGCAGGAGGTGGATGATCGTCTGGAGGGGACCTCTTCGCCGGGCCCATCCACCAGCATTCCAGGAGGCAGATGTTGCAGGAGAGCAACAGTGGCGGCACCACACCTGGAGGGGATGACGAAGGGAGAGGTTTTAAAGACCACTTGACTGTTGTAAGTACATAGAGTTAGAAGGGAGCACATTTCAATTCTCATTCGCCAATGCATCCATCCATCCACCATTGCGCTCTTAACATGGGTTCTTATGTTTTAGCTCACTGACCTTGTAAAAATTATAAAAGTGATGAGTGATGCACGCAGGGAAACGACACCGCAATATGACCATGTATTTACAGTCTGTGAGTGTGTGGCCTCAGTGATAACCAACAATCCCACAGGGAACGTGTGGGCGTTCACAAAACTTGTCTTGACTAATGCAATCGTCTACCACGAGAATGTAAATATGCCATTTCAATTATAACTACTTCTGTTATCGCTTGGATTCAATATCTTTACTTCTCATATGAGATTGTCACAATGATTTAATGTGTGTTGGTATACAATTCAAAGCGTATTATTTTGTGTTAGATTGTAGTTTAACACTCCCTAATTTTTTGTATTATTATTGGGCAGCAAATGTCAAAAATGTGATTCACCTGTTGGACAACTCTGCCCAACGGGTGGATTGGATAGTAATGGAGAGAGAGGATTGCTCCCCTTTTAATATAGGAGCGATCTTTCTCTCACCAATAAAACTGAATAATACAATATACAGTAAAAATCCAATTATTCATAGTACAATTAGAATTTGGAAACAAATAAAATTAACCCTAAAATTAAGAAACCTATCGCTTCTCTCTCCCATAGTTAATAATCCGTCGTTTAAACCATCCATTATAGATAAATCATTTACACATTGGGAAAGAATAGGAATTAAAACGTTTGGAGACATGTATGAAAATGGAATTTTTTATCATTCCAACAACTACAACTTAAATACAATCTGAGAAGTAATCAATATTTTAAACATTTTCAAATCCGTGATTATTTGAAAAAATATACACAAGAATATCAAAATTTGTCTCCAGACCTATTAGACAAAGCAATGAATATAAAGGCGGAATCAACTAATTTAATATCATACTTGTATAATATCATCCTAAATATAGAAATACCATCATCCGATAGAATTAGAAGAGATTGGGAACAAGAACTAGCTATAAAAATCTCGAAAGAGAGTAGGGATAAACACTTGCTATATGTGCACAAATGCTCGATCAATGTAAGACATATTCTAATCCAATTCAAAACCTTACATAGACTATATTACTCAAAAACTAAAATAAGTAAATGTTTTCCAAATGTCTCCCCCATCTGTGATAAATGTCTATCCCAAGAAGCAACTATAGCACATTCCTTTGTTTTTTGTATAAAAATCCCAAAAGTTTGGAATGAAATCTTTGAAATTTTTACAAAATTATTTTAAATAAAACTGAAACCGAACGCAGAATTGATTATTTTTGGAACAATGGAAGCCAGTTTTGAGCTGACTTCGTTCCAAAAGAGCTTCCTTAATTACAGCTTAATAATGGCAAAAAAACTTATACTTAAATTCTGGAAAAACACTCCCACACCAACGATAAAAATGTGGATTTCAAATATGTCCGAAATGTTACACCTGGAAGACATGAGATTCCTCCTAGCAGGCAAATCAGACCATTTCCAAAAAATTTGGTCTCCATTTATCGACATAGGGCTTTATTCTTTGGAGCGCAGAAGGTTAAGGGGGGACTTGATAGAGTCTTTAAAATGATGAGAGGGATAGACAGATTTGACGTGGATAAGCTTTTCCCACTGAGAGTAGGGAAGATTCAAACAAGGGGACATGAGAATTAAGGGACAGAAGTTTAGGGGTAACATGAGGGGGAACTTCTTTACTCAGAGAGTGGTGGCTGTGTGGAATGAGCTTCCAGTGAAGGTGGTGGAGGCAGGTTTGTTTTTATCATTTAAAATTAAATTGGATAGTTATATGGACGGGAAAGGAATGGAGGGTTATGGTCTGAGCGCAGGTATATGGGACTAGCGGAGAATACGTGTTCGGCACGGACTAGAAGGGTCGAGATGGCCTGTTTCCGTGCTGTAATTGTTATATTATATGGTTATTACAATCATAGGGTGCAACATAACTTTGAAAATAAATGGTTTCAGGACCTGGTGAGGGGTGTGTAAAGATATGAAGTAGGTACATCCCTTTTATCTTATTTTACTTTCTTATATCTTCTGTTTTCTATTTTTCTCTTTCTTTTCCTTTGGTTTTCTTTTTAACTCTTTCTCGTGTTTGACGTTTCTACGGGTTTCTCCTGATCACTCTTTCACGCACTTACTATCTTATCTAACTCTCTCTATTCTTCTCCTTCTTAAAGCTTAAAACAAGAAGTGGTACAGGAAATGTATTATGTTATTTTTGGCTTATATCACTGTAATGTAAATTACTTCTAATAAATAAAATATTTTTAAAAAAGATTGTAGTTTAAATAATTTTCATTCACAACCGCATAAGGCCATTAAACTAATTATCTTCCTTGAGTGATGTGATGCAAGAATAGTCCATAATTTGCCCGAAAAGACATCATACATTTTCATAAAGTTTACAGTAAAATCTGGAATAACCCAACTGCACCTTTTTATGGTCTGCTAAAAAGCTTTTAACATGTACTTCCTAATTCTTTTCCAGAGAACCCTACTCACTTTCACACATCTGCAGCCTGCTATAACAGCTTTAACTGCATTGGCATCTGGATATGGAGATGGCTGTCTCCGTGAAACAGAAACAGCTGTGGATGAAGGGAGACAGAGAGAGGCTCAGAGACATGGGTCTGTCGTAAAGTTTATCTTTTGATGTAGATTCTTATTTGTATGTTAATGGTGTTTTTTCCCTGTTTGAGATTGTTTCATTTTGTAGTGGGTGATAGTTAAGCACCTTTTTAAGAATCCATTTGATTCTCACCGTTTGTTCATTTTAATATAATTCCATAGTATCATGACTTTAATGCACTATTTCCTTCATCATGAAACACCAAATAGAGGATGCGATCTACTCACATCTTACATCTCACAATCATTTGCTGTGCCTTTTAAATGTAAAATAATTTAACCTCAGAAAATAAGACAAACCACACTGTGAATGTGAAAGTCTTTATTCATCTTGTTCAATAAATAAAGGCCATTTTTACACATCTTGATAAATGGAGCACCACAGCAAACAAAGGTGGTTTGCAATAGGGCTTATCGTACATGTCAATTAGCAAATGAAACACAAATACGTTTTTCCAGTATTTCTTATCATTCAGCTGACAAATGAAGCATCAGCCTACATTCTGACAATAAAACAGACAATGCAATGAATTCAAGGGCTATGTTTGCAGATCTACCTACACTAATCAGACCAGCAGATGCATGATAAATACTACTTTATGAACAGACATCTGCAATGAAATTATTTACACAAAAATGAAAATAAAAATCCACACAAACTGAAATCAAACATAGTTAGCAGGATTTAAAGTAAACATAACATTCACTGATCTTGTCTGCATGTGGGTTCTCCTCATGCAGTGGTGTACCTGTTGTCTGCTGTCCCTCAAATGACTTAGTTCTGCCACGGCACACTGCCCAGTGCTGAGTTATAGTATGAGCAGAGATGGTCTCTCAACTCTTTTGCAATCTTAGTCCCCGTGTTACCTGGAAAACGCTGCAGTGACACCAAAGTCACGTCGTATACACCACTCCTCCACACACCTGGTGTTATGCTCCCTGTTTCACTGTCCACCAAGTCACTGTCCTGCATGGCTACTTGTGTTATGGACTTGGACCCCAAGATCCCTCTGTACATCTACACTGTTATGGCCATTGCATTGATTGTATATTTTCTCCTTACATTTTGGCCTCTCAAAGTGCAACACCTCACACATGCTCGGGTTAAACTCCATCCACCATTTTTCCACCCATTTCTGCATCTGATCTATATCCTGCTGAATACTTTGACAGCCTACCTCACTGTCCATGACCCCAGCAATATCATCATCGTCAAAAAAGGAGGTTGGAGGACACATCAGAACCATTCACACTGATGAGTTAAAAGATGAACCGATTTTTGTCCCCACTGGCATCCCACCAATCTCACCCCCACAACATCAATTTGACACCAGCCCTCCCAAGCTGAGTGAGGTAAAAGATGTAGTGAGGAAGGCAAGAACGGCCTCTGCACCAGGCCCTAATGGTGTTCCGTATTGTGTCTACAAGAATGCCCTAGATATTCTGAAATTCCTCTGGAGAAACATGAAGGTTGCGTGGGAATAGGAAGTCATCCCCAAAGCCTGGCGAAGAGCGGGGCGAGGCCCGATCCCAAAAGAAAAAAATTCTTCCACCATCGCACAGTTTCGGCAAATAAACCTTCTTAATAAACCTCCTCTGCCCCTTCACCCCCCCCTCTCTCTCTCTCTCTCTCTCTCTTGTACGCCCCCCTCCACCCCTCTTATCCCGGGACCCCTCCTCTCCATCCCGCACTGATCCCCCATTCCCGCCTCTATTCAGTCCTCACTGACATCCCCTGTGCTCCCCTCCCCATTTACCCCCCCAAAGATGGTAGAAAATGTGGGAGGCAGGAGGCAGAGAAGGGAAGCACTCGGACCCAAAATGTAGGGGAGAAAGAAGAAAAAGATAATAAACAGAGAATAAGTGGTGGTGGGTTTCTTAAATGTGTATATTTTAATGCTAGGAGCATTGTAAGCAAGGTGGATGAGCTTAGAGCCTGGATTGACACCTGGAAGTATGATGTTGTGGCGATCAGTGAAACATGGTTGCAGGAGGGCTGTGATTGGCAAATAAATATTCCAGGATTTCGTTGCTTCAGGGGTGATAGAATTGGAGGGGCAAGAGGTGGGGGTGTTGCATTGCTTGTCAAGGAAGATATTACAGCAGTGCTTTGGCAGGATAGATTAGAGGGCTCGTCTAGGGAGGCTATTTGGGTGGAACTGAGAAATGGGAAAGGTGTAGCAACACTTATAGGGGTGTATTATAGACCGCCAAATGGGGAGCGAGAATTGGAAGAGCAAATATGTAAGGAGATAGCAGATATTAGTAGTAAGCACAAGGTAGTGATTGTGGGAGATTTCAATTTTCCACACATAGACTGGGAAACACATTCTGTAAAAGGGCTGGATGGTTTGGAGTTTGTAAAATGTGTGCAAGATAGTTTTTTGCAGCAATACATTGAGGTACCTACTAGAGAAGGGGCAGTGCTGGACCTCCTGTTAGGAAATGAGACAGGGCAGGTGGCGGAGTTATGCGTCGGGGAGCACTTCGGATCCAGTGATCACAATACCATTAGTTTCAATATAATTATGGAGAGGGTCAGAACTGGACCTAGGGTTGAGATTTTTGTTTGGAGAAAGGCTAACTTTGAGGAGATGCGAAAGGATTTAAAAGGAGTGAATTGGGACATGTTGTTTTATGGGAAGGATGTAGAAGAAAAATGGAGGACATTTAAGGGTGAAATTTTAAGAGTACAGAATCTTTATGTCCCTGTTCGGTTGAAAGGAAATAGTAAAAAATGGAAAGAGCCATGGTTTTCAAGGGAAATTGGACACGGTTTGGAAAAAGAGAGAGATCTACAATAATTATAGGCAGCATGGAGTAAATGAGGTGCTTGAGGAGTATAAAGAATGTAAAACGAATATTAAGAAAGAAATTAGAAAAGCTAAAAGAAGATATGAGGTTGCTTTGGCAAGAAAGGTGAAAATAAATCCAAAGGATTTCTACAGCTATATTAATAGCAAAAGGATAACAAGGAATAAAATTGGTCCATCAGAGAGTCAGAGTGGACAGCTATCTGCAGAGCCAAAAGAGATGGGGAGATACTGAACAATTTATTTTCTTCGGTATTCACCAAGGGGAAGGATATGGAATTATGTGAGGTAAGGGAAACAAGCAGAGTAGCAATGGAAACTATGAGATTCAAAGAAGAGGAGGTGCGGACACTTTTGAAAAATATGAAAACGGATAAGTCTCCAGGTCCTGACAGGATATTCCCGAAGACATTGAGGGAAGTTAGTGTAGAAATAGCAGGGGCTATGACAGAAATATTTCAAATGTCATTAGAAACGGGAATAGTGCCGGAGGATTGGCGTACTGCGCATGTTGTTCCGTTGTTTAAAAAGGGTTTGAAGAGTAAACCTAGCAATTATAGACCTGTTAGTTTGACGTCAGTGGTGGGCAAATTAATGGAAAGGATACTTAAAGATAATATATATAAGCATCTGGATAAGCAGGGTCTGATTAGGAACAGTCAACATGGGTTTGTGCCTGGAAGGTCATGTTTGACTAATCTTCTAGAATTTTTCGAAGAGGTTACTAGGGAAATTGATGAGGGTAAAGCAGTGGATGTTGTCTATATGGACTTCAGTAAGGCCTTTGACAAGGTTCCTCATGGAAGGTTGGTTAAGAAGATTCAATTGTTGGGTATTAATGGTGGAGTAGCAAGATGGATTCAACAGTGGCTGAATGGGAGATGCCAGAGAGTAATGGTGGATGGCTGTTTGTCAGGTTGGAGGCTGGTGACTAGTGGGGTGCCTCAGGGGTCTGTGTTGGGTCCATTGTTGTTTGTCATGTACATCAATGATCTGGATGATGGTGTGGAAAATTGGATTAGTAAGTATGCAGATGATACTAAGATAGGTGGTGTGGTGGATAATGAAGTCGATTTTCAAAGTCTCCAGAAAGATTTAGGCCATTTGGAAGAGTGGGCTGAAAGATGGCAAATGGAGTTTAATGCTGATAAATGTGAGGTACTACATCTCGGCAGGACAAATCAAAATAGGACGTACATGGTAAATGGTAGAGAATTGAGGAATGCAGTTGAACAGAGGGATCTAGGAATAACTGTGCATAGTTCCCTGAAGGTGGAATCTCATGTAGATAGGGTGGTAAAGAAAGCTTTTGGGGTGCTGGCCTTTATAAATCAGAGCATTGAATATAGAAGTTGGGATGTAATGTTAAAATTGTACAAGGCATTGGTGAGGCCAATTCTGGAGTACGGAGTACAATTTTGGTCGCCTAATTATAGGAAGGATGTCAACAAAATAGAGTGAGTACAGAGGAGATTTACTAGAATGTTGCCTGGGTTTCAGCAACAAGTTAGGTCTTTATTCTTTGGAGCGCAGAAGGTTAAGAGGGGACTTGATAGAGGTCTTTAAAATTATGAGCGGGTTAGACAGAGTTGACGTGGATAAGCTTTTTCCATTGAGAGTAGGGAAGATTCAAACAAGGGGACATGACTTGAGAATTAAGGGACAGAAGTTTAGGGGTAACATTAGGGGGAACTTCTTTACTCAGAGAGTGGTAGCTGTGTGGAATGAGCTTCCAGTGGAAGTGGTGGAGGCTGGTTCCTTTAAAAATAGATTGGATGGGTATATGGACGGGAAAGGAATGGAGGGTTATGGTCTGAGTGCAGGTAGATGGGACTAGGGGGAAGTATTTTTTTTTTAATTTAAAAAATAAAAAAATGTTCGGCACGGACTTGAAGGGCCGAGATGGCCTGTTTCCGTGCTGTAATGGTTATATGGTTATATGGTTATTCATCATCCTACCCACCTCGCATTAATTCTGCTGCCACACCCCCATCCATCCTACACTGGTCTTCCTATTCATCCTGTACTGACCCCCCCCTTCCCATCCATCCTGCACTTCTCCCCCCATTCATACTGCACTGATCTACCCATTCATCCCGTACTGACCCACCCTCCATTTACCCTGCACTGAACCCCCCATTCATCCTGTACTGATCCCCCCCATTAATCCTGTACTGATCCCCCCCATCCATCCCGTACTGATCCCCACATTCAACACCACTGACATCCCCCGTGCTCGCCCCTCACAATTTTACATACTCCAACCAACACACACTAATTCACCTGCCTCAATCCATCCATTCCGCACCGATTGCCTTCTCAACCCCCCCACCTCCCTCCCACCCCCCGCCATTTATCTACCCCGCACTGATTCACACACACCCTGACCCTATTGTGCTGGAAATGTCTTCAGAGCGAACATTGACTATGTTTGATAACGGAATGCAATCAAATGTGTTTGAATTCCCAATGTTATTATTTGTTTTAGTCCATAAAGATGGATTAATTAAATTGTGAACACATGAAACATTAAAACCGGTGTTCGATTGTCACTGCTACCATTGACAAGTTATTACAGAATTCATTTTAACGGCAAATCAATGCTCTTAATATGGAGTAACAGTACTGTAGTTATTTAATGAGCAACATTCACAACGCTACATCGATGATTGTTTTGGTGCCACATCCTGCACCCACACACAACTGACTGACTTCATCCGCTTCACGACCAACTTCCATCCGGCACTCAAATACACCTGGACCATTTCCGACACTTCCCTACCATTCCTTGACCTCACTCTCTCCATCTAAGGTGATAGACTCCTTACCGACATCCACTACAAACCCACCGACTCCCATGGCTATCTGGACTACACTTCTTCCCACCCTGCTTCCTGTAAGGACTCCATCCCCCACTCCCAATTCCTCCGTCTACGCCGCATCTGCTCCCGGGATGAGGCTTTCCACACCAGGGCATCTGAAATGTCCTCATTCTTCAGGGAACGGGGGTTCCCCTCCTCCACCATAGATGAGGCTCGCACCTGGGTCGCTGCCATACCCCGCAACACTGCTCTCTCTCCCCATCACCCCACTCACAACAAGGGCAGAGTCCCCCTAGTCCTCACCTTTCACCCCACCAGCCGTCACATACAAGTGATCCTCCGTCAGTTTCGCCACCTCCAACGTGACCCCACCACTCGCCACATCTTCCCATCTCCTCCCATGTCTGCCTTCCGCAAAGACCGCTCCCTCCGTAACTCCCTTGTCAATTCTTCCCTTCCCTCCCATACCACCCCTCCCCTGGTACTTTCCCTTGCAACCGCAAGAGATGCAACACTTGTCCCTTCACCTCCGCCCTCGACTCCATTCAAGGACCCAAGCAGTCGTTCCAGGTGCGACAGAGGTTCACCTGCATCTCCTCCAACCTCATCTATTGCATCCGCTGCTCTAGATGCCAGCTGATCTACATCGGTGAGACCAAGCGGAAGCTTGGCGATCGTTTCGCCGAACACCTCCGGTCGGTCCGCAATAACCAACCTGAGCTCCCGGTGGCTCAGCACTTCAACTCCCCCTCCCATTCCGTATCTGACCTCTCTGTTCTGGGTCTCCTCCATGGCCACAGCGAGCAACACCGTAAATTGGAGGAAATGCACCTCATATTCCGCTTGGGCAGTCTACATCCTGGGTGCTTGAACATTGAATTCTCCCAATTCTGCTAGCCCTTGCTGTCCCCTCCCCTTCATCAGCCCTCTGGTTGTCTCCTCCCCCCCCCCCCAGCCCTCGGGCTCCTCCTCCGCCTTTTTCCTTTTTTCCTTTCTTCCCCCCACCCCCTATCAGTCTGAAGAAGGGTTTCGGCCCGAAACGTTGCCTATTTCCTTCGCTCCATAGATGCTGCTGCACCCGCTGAGTTTCTCCAGCATTTTTGTGTACCTTCGATTTTCCAGCATCTGCAGTTCCTTCTTTAACACATTCACAACTATACGTTGGATTTATCCAGGTTTTACTTCTACAGTCGGTCATATACATCACAAATCTGGTCAGGAGATATTTCATTGGAAATTTTAACGTTAATTCTGAAGTGGGAATGATGGAAAGAGCGTTTATCAATTAAAAAAATTTAATCTGGTGCGTACAAACTGGGTATCTTCATTGCAGTTCATAACACGTACATCTAATCTGAATGTGGCATTTTGACACCTTTAAACATATTACCAAAAGAACATTTGCTGAAGTTATGTCATTTGGCCATCACTTGTCAGTTAGTGTAATGTTTAACCTGTCAGATGGGTATAGTCAGTTTTAACAGCTATGTCTGTGTGTGTGTATATGTGTGTGTGTATGTGTGTGTGTTTATATGTTTGTGTGTGAATACATGTGTGTGTGAGTGTGTCTGTGTGTGTGTGTGTCTGTGTGTGTGTGTCTGTGTGTGTGTGTGTGTGTGTGTGTGAGTGTGTCTGTGTGTGTGTGTGTCTGTGTGTGTGAGTGTCTGTGTGTGTGTGAGTGTGTGTGTGTGTGTGTGAGTGTGTCTGTGTGTGTGAGTCGGTGTGTGTATGTGTGTGTGTCTGAGAGTCTGTGTGTGTGTGCCTGAGAGTCTGTGTGTGTGTATGTGTGTGTGTCTGTGTGTGTGTGTGAGTGTCTGTGTGAGGTGGAGGGTGTGTGTGTGATCAACAAATAACAAATAGTACAAATAATATAGTCTTTCATAGTTTAGAGCGTATTTGTTTTGTTTAATAGCCTGATGGCTGTCAGGAAGACGCTGTTCCTCAATGTGGATGTTACAGTTTTCAGTTTACAAAAGTCGGATGTGACTCCAGAAGTCGGGCATAAGTCAGTCAGTCCACAAGCTGTAATTCAGTCTGTCAGTCCAGAGGCAATGAGTGAGTCAGTCAGTCCAGAGACCATGAGTTAGTCCCAACGCAGTGAGTCCAGGGGCCATGACTGGGTCGCTCACCGCCTCCCCCCCCCTCCACTGGCATCCCCACCTCAAGACGCTACCCTCCGCCTGGCTATAGGATGCTCCCCCTCCTGAAGCCGCCCCCATCCCCGGCTGCAGGACACCCCCTCCCTCATCAGCCCACGAGAGCCCCAGCCTGAAGCCGTCCCCCTCCCTCGGTTGCAGGACGTTTGCCACCCCCAGCCCACCCCGACAGCTCCCGCCTCCAAAAAATGTTTTGCACAAATTCTTCAGTGAGTCCAGAGGATTGAGAATTACAACAAATTACAACCGCTCAATCTCTCTATATTAAAATTGTTCCTTTTTTTAATCAACAGCAAATAGCCATCAAGAGGCAGTGAGCAGCAGAACACAACAAGAGACACAAGAAGAACTTAATAATTATCATCTTTAACATTAAAATTGTTCTTATATTTTGTCATTCACATTTTAAACTTTAATAAATCCTTTTTCCACTTTTCATGCCTGCGTGTTCTTCATCACAATGGGAACCTAATAGGCAGGAATGGCTGCTCTGTGGGAGAGCCACTAAGAGAGTATGGGGAGAGGTTGTGGGGAGATGGACTGAATGCATGGGGGGCAGGGGAATGGCAAGGAGCAGAGTGGGGGATGAAAGGAGGAGGGGTGACTGAATGAACTGCCACCACACCAGCCGTGAGTGACTGCACTGCCAGCCCACCAGCCGTGAGTAAGTGAACTGACAGCCCACTTGTTGTAAGTGACTAAACTGCCAGCCCAGCAACCGTGAGTAACTGCACTGCCAGCCCAGCAGCCATGAGTAACTGCACTGCCAGACCACCAGCCGTGAGAAAGTGAACTGTGTAGGGGTTTAGTTCCCTTTGCTCCACTTTGGGCCCAACTGCCCGAGTGATTCTCTCCCTTGTCGGTGGGTGAAACGGCCACCCCGGCCACCGCTCCACTCAAGCGGTTCCCAAGAGAGAGAATACAAAAAAAGGGAGAGTGGCCGTTTCGAGGCGCCCGGATTCCCCTGGGTTCTAGACCTCGGAATTATGGTGGGATATGATAAAAGGTTGACTTGACCAGAACGTGCTGATGAGAGAAAACAGAAACCAAGACGGACTCAAAGCAAGTCTAAAATTTACAGGCTTTATTAAACAAATCAAAAATCGAATCTCACCAATACTACGTAATACGTGACTAAACTTATGCTTTAAACTAAGACTATGGAAAGAAAATTATCGGGCATGTCGTAAAAACTTACTTTACACAATTTTAATTACAAATACACCCCCTTTCCCCATCTTCTCTCAACCTCTATCCTATTTCGGGAACTTCACCAGGTCATCCGGGGTACTTACAGCTAGATCGATGCAGGCTCAGGAGCCGTCCAACAGAGCAGAAGAAAAAGGCCGCCCCCCCTTGCTTGACTGCTCCTTTTTATACCCGAGAGTTTCTCCCTTGAAAACTCCCAGGTGATCCACTGGACAAAAGGGTCTTTCGATGACTGCCAGTTTCGATCTGGCATGAACAATAGGCTTCCGATGATAATGGGTTTGCTGATGTCAAGATGCATCGGCCTAATCGTTATCCCATCACCTGGATGGGCACCCATTGTCCCGATGGATGGGCCATTTATGAAGGTGATTGTCTTGCTGCTGGGCTATTTACCTCCGTCTGCTGGGCTCGGTTCCTTCCTTTGTCTTTCCAAGATAATCTCGTTATCTCTGTCCTGGCCTTTCCTGTTCTCACCACTCGCATAGTCATGTGGCTGCCCAGGGCCACAGACAGGCTTTGAACTTGTTCTTCCTTTGTGATCCCTTGGGGGGTTGTTTTTGCAGCCAGCATGTCCGTTTTAAAAATGTCCAGGTCCTTATCCCCGAGTTCTTATCACCAACTGTAAGTGGCTGAACTGCCAGCCCAGCAGCCGTGAGTGATTGCACTGCCAGCCCACCAGCCATGAGTAAGTGAACTGCCAGCTCACCTGCTGTAAGTGACTGAACTGCCAGCCCACCAGCCGTGAGGTAGTCAACTGCCAGCCCACCAGCTGTAAGTGACTGAACTGCCTGCCCACCAGCCGTGAGTGACTGCACTGCCAGCCCACCAGCCCTGAGTAAGTGAACTACCAGCCATCGAGCTATGACTCACTGAACTGCCAGCCCAATAATCCATTCAGTCCACCCTCTCCCCCTTCTTTCTCACAGAGTCTGTCACCTGTTTTGGGCACAATTTCTGGCAGTTCCCAGCTGCCAGCCTGCCAGGTCTGAGCGACTGTACTACCAGGCCACAGTGATGGAGCTGCCAGCCCAAGAATCCTTTTGGCCCACAATGTTCATACTAGCCCTCTGGAAACCAGAACCTTCGGCCCACAACACCCATACTAGCGCAACAGAAAGTCCCCCCCCCCTCCCCCCACTGGCCAGCAATATTGGA
Organism: Malacoraja senta; assembly: GCA_038087875.1. Classification (NCBI taxonomy): domain Eukaryota; kingdom Metazoa; phylum Chordata; class Chondrichthyes; order Rajiformes; family Rajidae; genus Malacoraja; species Malacoraja senta. The sequence goes on from JAXLNO010003974.1 coordinate 48,646, forward strand.
ATTGGTGGAGAGGTGGAATATTGCATTGGGTGACCAGCCTTCCCATGTGATGCTGGGACCCAATGGGTCCCTCTTAGTCTAGTTGTAGTATAATTTTGCTACATGTCATGGTGGTATACATCATGTCTTGATTGGTGAATATGTTTAGTTTGTGAATTATTTGAAGCAGAAATAATATGTGAATGTAGACAAAAGTGCTGGAGAAACTCAGCGGATGCGGCAGCATCTACGGAGTGAAGGAAAAAGGCAACGTTTCAGGCCGAAACCCTTCTTCAGACTGATGGGTTTCGCCCTGAAATGTTTCTCCAGCACTTTTGTCTACCTTCGATTTTCTAGCAACTGCAGTTCCTTCTTGAACATAATATGTGAATGCTTCATTGAGCATAATTCTGACTGGTAACTACGCATTTTGTCCGAGCACATTATCGCACACTTCATGCAAACCGTCTTAAATCACCACCTAAACTGTCCTTTGGCAACCTAAAAAGCTGTCAAGGTTGCCCAGCTGGCAACAGGGAAAAAACGTAAGTGAGAGCCCTGCTATCCCAACGTTTAAGAAACAGTTAGACAGGTACGTACATGGATAGGACAAGTTCAGAGGACTGGGAGAAATTCAGAGTCCAGCAGAGGAGGACAAAGGGCTTAATTAGGAAAGGGAAAATAGATTATGAAAGAAAACTGGCAGGGAACATAAAAACTGACTGCAAAAGTTTTTATAGATATGTGAAGAGAAAGAGATTAGTTAAAACAAATGTAGGTCCCTTGCAGTCAGAAACAGGTGAATTGATCATGGGGAACAAGGATATGGCGGACCAATTGAATAACTACTTTGGTTCCGTCTTCACTAAGGAAGACATAAATAATCTGCCGGAAATAGCAGGGGACCGCGGGTCAAATGATATGGAGGAACTGAGTGAAATCCAGGTTAGCCAGGAAGTGGGGTTAGGTAAATTGAATGGAATAAAGGCCGATAAATCCCCAGGGCCAGATAGGCTGCATCCCAGAGTACTTAAGGCAGTAGCCACAGAAATAGTGGATGCATTAGTGATAATTTTTCAAAACTCCTTCGATTCTGGAGTAGTTCCTGAGGATTGGAGGGTAGCTAAAGTAACCCCACTTTTTAAAAAGGGAGGGAGAGAGAAAACGGGGAATTACAGACGTTAGTCTAACATCGGTAGTGGGGAAACTGCTAGAGTCAGTTATTAAAGATGGGATAGCAGCACATTTGGAAAGTGGTGAAATCATTGGACAAAGTAAGCATGGATTTACGAAAGGTAAATCATGTCTGACGAATCTTATAGAATTTTTCGAGGATGTAACTAGGAGAGTGGATAAGGGAGAACCAGTGGATGTGTTATATCTGGACTTTCCGAAGGCTTTCGACAAGGTCCCACATAAGAGATTAGTATACAAACTTAAAGCACACGGTATTGGGGGTTCAGTATTGATGTGGATAGAGAACTGGCTGGCAAACAGGAAGCAAAGAGTAGGAGTAAACGGGTCCTTTTCAGAATGGCAGGCAGTGACTAGTGGGGTACCGCAAGGCTCAGTACTGGGACCCCAGCTATTTACAATATATTAATGATTTGGACGAGGGAATTGAATGCAACATCTCCAAGTTTGCGGATGACACGAAGCTGGGGGGCAGTGTTAGCTGTGAGGAGGATGCTAGGTGGCTGCAAGGTGACTTGGATAGGCTGGGTGAGTGCGCAAATGCATGGCAGATGCAGTATAATGTGGATAAATGTGAGGTTATCCACTTTGGGGGTAAAAACAGGAAAGTAGACTATTATCTAAATGGTGGCCGATTAGGAAAAGGGGAGATGCAACGAGACCTGGGTGTCATGGTACACCAGTCATTGAAAGTAGGTATGCAGGTGCAGCAGGCAGTGAGGAAAGCGAATGGTATGTTAGCATTCATAGCAAAAGGATTTGAGTATAGGAGCAGGGAGTTTCTACTGCAGTTGTACAGGGTCTTGGTGAGACCACACCTGGAGTATTGCGTACAGTTTTGGTCTCCAAATCTGAGGAAAGACATTCTTGCCATAGAGGGAGTATAGAGAAGGTTCACCAGATTGATTCCTGGGATGTCAGGACTTTCATATGAAGAAAGACTGGATAGACTCGGTTTGTACTCGCTAGAATTTAGAAAATTGAGGGGGGATCTTATAGAAACTTACAAAATTCTTAAGGGGTTGGACAGGCTAGATGCAGGAAGATTGTTCCCGATGTTGGGAAAGTCCAGGACAAGGGGTCACAGCTTAAGGATAAAGGGGAAATCCTTAGGACCGAGATGAGAAAAACATTTTTCACACACAGAGTAGTGAATCTCTGGAACTCTCTGCCACAGAAGGTAGTTGAGGCCAGTTCATTGGCTATATTTAAGAGGGAGTTAGTGGCCCTCGTGGCTAAAGGGATCAGGGGGTATGGTGAGAAGGCAGGTACAGGATATTGAGTTGGATGATCAGCCACGGTCATATTGAATGGCCGAAGGGCCGAATGGCCTACTCCTGCACCTATTTTCTATGTTTCTCTATGTTTCTATGTTTGGAGTGCTATGGACCAATAGCAGGCAGGTGGGACTACTGTAGCTGGGACATGCTGGTCGGTGTGGGAAGTTGGTCCGAAGGGCCCATTTCCATACTGTATGACTCTAACACGAAATGCTGCAGTAACCCGACGGGTCAGGCAGCATCTGTGGAGTACATGAATAGATGACATTTCACAGTCAGCAGGACAGGAATGGGTGATGTTCCAGGTCGAGACTCAAGAAGGATCTAGACCCGAAACATTACCCATTCGTTCCAGCATTTTGTGTCTACTTAAACCGCACCTATCTACATGGAGGTGTTCCAGCAGGCTGGAGGAGCAGGCAAAGGCCTTGCCACAGATTGGGCAGGTGAAGGGGTGCAGGTCGGTGTGGACCCGCCGGTGCTCCAGCAGATGGTCAAGGCGGGTGAAGCCCATACCACAGGATGGGCAGGAGAAGGGATGCTCACATAGAAACATAGAAATTAGGTGCAGGAGTAGGCCATTCGGCCCTTCGAGCCTGCACCGCCATTCAATATGATCATGGCTGATCATCCAACTCAGTATCCCGTACCTGCCTTCTCTCCATACCCTCTGATCCCTTTAGCCACAAGGGCCACATCTAACTCCCTCTTAAATATAGCCAATGAACTGGCCTCGACTACCCTCTGTGGCAGAGAATTCCAGAGATTCACCACTCTCTGTGTGAAAAGTTCTTCTCATCTTGGTTTTAAAGGATTTCCCCCTTATCCTTAAGCTGTGACCCCTTGTCCTGGACTTCCCCAACATCGGGAGCAATCTTCCTGCATCTAGCCTGTCCAACCCCTTAAGAATTTTGTAAGTTTCTATAAGATCCCCTCTCAATCTCCTAAATTCTAGAGAGTATAAACCAAGTCTATCCAGTCTTTCTTCATAAGACAGTCCTGACATCCCAGGAATCAGTCTGGTGAACCTTCTCTGCACTCCCTCTATGGCAATAATGTCCTTCCTCAGATTTGGAGACCAAAACTGTACGCAATACTCCAGGTGTGGTCTCACCAAGACCCTGTACAACTGCAGTAGAACCTCCCTGCTCCTATACTCAAATCCTTTTGCTATGAAAGCTAACATACCATTTGCTTTCTTCACTGCCTGCTGCACCTGCATGCCTACTTTCAATGACTGGTGTACCATGACACCCAGGTCTCGCTGCATCTCCCCTTTTCCTAGTCAGCCACCATTTAGATAATAGTCTGCTTTCCTGTTTTTGCCACCAACATGGATAACCTCACATTTATCCACATTATACTGCATCTGCCAAACATTTGCCCACTCACCCAGCCTATCCAAGTCACCTTGCAGTCTCCTAGCATCCTCCTCACAGCTAACACTGACCCCCAACTTAGTGTCATCCGCAAACTTGGAGATATTGCCTTCAATTCCCTCATCCAGATCATTAATATATATTGTAAATAGTTGGGGTCCCAGCACTGAGCCTTGCGGTACCCCACTAGTCACTGCCTGCCATTGTGAAAAGGACCCGTTTACTCCTACTCTTTGCTTCCTGTTTGCCAGCCAGTTCTCTATCCACATCAATACTGAACCCCCAATGCCATGTGCTTTAAGTTTGTATACTAATCTCTTATGTGGGACCTTGTCGAAAGCCTTCTGGAAGTCCAGATACACCACATCCACTGGTTCTCCCCTATCCACACTACTAGTTACATCCTCGAAAAATTCTATAAGATTCGTCAGACATGATTTACCTTTCGTAAATCCATGCTTACTTTGTCCAATGATTTCACCACTTTCCAAATGTGCTGCTATCCCATCTTTAATAACTGACTCTAGCAGTTTCCCCACTACCGACGTTAGACTAACTGGTCTGTAATTCCCCGTTTTCTCTCTCCCTCCCTTCTTAAAAAGTGTGGTTACGTTTGCTACCCGCCAATCCTCAGGAACTACTCCAGAATCTAAAGAGTTTTGAAAGATTATTACTAATGCATCCACTATTTCTGGAGCTACTTCCTTAAATACTCTGGGATGCAGCCTATCTGGCCCTGGGGATTTATCAGCCTTTAATCCATTCAATTTACCCAACACCACTTCCCGACTAACCTGGATTTCACCCAATTCCTCCAACTCCTTTGACCCGCGGTCCCCTGCTATTTCCGGCAGATTATTTATGTCTTCCTTAGTGAAGACGGAACCAAAGTAGTTATTAAATTGGTCCGCCATATCCTTGTTCCCCATGATCAACTCACCTGTTTCTGACTGCAAGGGACCTACATTTGTTTTAACTAATCTCTTTCTTTTCACATATCTATAATTGCAGTCAGTTTTTATGTTCACTGCCAGTTTTCTTTCATAATCTATTTTTCCTTTCCTAATTAAGCCCTTTGTCCTCCTCTGCTGGTCTCTGAATTTCTCCCAGTCCTCCGGTATGCTGCTTTTTCTGACTAATTTGTACGCATCATCCTTCGCTTTGATACCATCCCTGATTTCCCTTGTTATCCACGGATGCACTACCTTCCCTGATTTATTCTTTTGCCAAACTGGGATGAACAATTTTTGTAGTTCATCCATGCAGTCTTTAAATGTCTTCCATTGCATATCCACCGTCAACCCTTTTAGAATTAATTGCCAGTCAATCTTGGCCAATTCACGTCTCATACCCTCAAAGTTACCTTTCTTTAAGTTCAGAACCATTGTTTCTGAATTAACAATGTCACTCTCCATCCTAATGAAGAACTCAACCATATTATGGTCACTCTTGCCCAAGGGGGCACGTACAAGACTGCTAACTAACCCTTCCTCATTACTCAATACCCAGTCTAAAATAGCCTGCTCTCTCGTTGGTTCCTCTACATGTTGGTTTAGATAACTATCCCGCATACATTCCAAGAAATCCTCTTCCTCAGCACCCCTGCCAATTTGATTCACCCAATCTATATGTAGATTGAAGTCACCCATTATAACTGTTTTGCCTTTGTCGCACGCATTTCTAATTTCCTGTTTGATACCATCTCCAACTTCACTACTACTGTTAGGTGGCCTGTACACAACACCCATCAGCGTTTTCTGCCCCTTAGTGTTTCGCAGCTCTACCCATACCGATTCCACATCCTCGAAACTAATGTCCTTCCTTTCCATTGCGTTAACCGGTGTGGGTAGGCCGGTTAACGCAATGGAACCGCTGTGGGTAGGCCGGTGCTGCCACAGGCTGGACATGCGAGCAAATCCCTTACCACACTCAGCACACACAAAGATTCTCTCTCCGGTGTGTAACTGCTGGTGTTCCCGCAGCCCCCATGCTCTCTTGAAACGCTTGCCACAGTGGGAGCAGCCGCTCGCCGGTGTGGGTCCGCCGGTGCTGCCTCACTGCAGTACGGGCAGTTGTAGGGCTGGCCACTGGTGTGCACGCGCTGGTGAGACAGGGCGGGGGAGGCCATGGCAAAGCGCTCTCCACACACCGGGCTGGGGAAGGGATGGTCGCTGGTGTGGGTGCGCTGGTGGGACTGCAGGTTGCTGGATTGGATGAAGCCCTTGCCGCACTGGGCGCAGGTGTAGGGCTGCTCGCTGGTGCACCAGCAGGTGGTTGGACGATTTGAAGCCTTTGCCGCAATCAGAGCAGAAGGGCCGCTCACTGCTGTGTACCTGCCAGTGCTGCCGTATCCCCAATGACCGGGCAAAGCTCTTGCCGCAGATGGAGCTGCCATAGGGCTTCTCGCCCGTGTGCACCCACCAGTGGACCTTCAGCTCACATGCCCTCATGAAGTTCCTGCCCTAGTACAAGCAGTCGAAGGGGCGTTCACCCGTGTGCACCCAGGTCTTGCCACACACGTTGCACTCGTCATGTGGTCCTCCATCGAAGCTCAGCCCGCACACCGAGCAGAAGGGGGGGGGGCTCATTGGCATCCTGGCCGCCCACAATGGGCGCTCACGTCCCCGGGTGAGGGGGGAGGTCGGGGGGTGAGGGGGCGCCGCACCGACCTGGGACTGCTGAGCATCTGCGAGCCACCCGCACGTCCGCCCTCCCTGCGCTGTGACGTAGCCCCGCCCACACGTACGGCGCGCACGACCGGCGCCCTGATGTCACCCAAAACCTGCCGCCAGGTCGGCACAAAGGTCGGAGGACCAGAGACGCTGCACTGCGGCCTCCAGCCGCCAGCTGCCAGCTGCGAGCTACAGTCGGAGGACCAGAGTCCACCAGACCTGACTCACTCACATCCCCCTCGCCTTCACGCTTCGGGTCGCCGGCCGCAGGATCGCCCTCGGGAAGGGAGGAGAGGGTGGGGAAAGGACACGGGTGGAATATTGGAATCGGTGGAGAGGTGGAATATTGTGTTGGGGGACCTGTGAGAATTATATAACACACACACATATATATTTCTCCAGTTTCTTTCTTGTGATCTCGAATTACTTGTTTCTAATTATTTATATTTATAATCAAAATAATTATTTTCTTTTTTCATTCATTCATTCAACCTGTGTCCCTGTATCAAACGCTAATATTGTGGATGTGGATGTAGTGGGCTGAAAGTGACGGGGAGAAGAGACAAGACAGAGACAGACAGACAGACAGACAGACAGACAGACAGACAGACAGACAGACAGACAGACAGACAGACAGACAGACAGACAGACAGACAGACAGACAGAGCCCCGGTGGGCGTCAGGCAGCAACTCGACCGCTGCGCATGCGCCACCTCACCGCCCGCCAACCCCACCCTGGTAGTAGGCAGCGCGGCCGTGACGTCATTTCCGGGCTGAGGCCCTGCGCGCTCACTTCCGTCTCGTCCTTCCCCGGGACGTTCCGCGCTCCCCCCGAGCTCTGTCTCCAGGTGAGCGGGGTTTGCCGAGCCGAGCGCCCGTGGTCCTCCGGGCCGGTCCTCCAGGCGGGGTGAGCCGAGCGCCCGTGGTCCTCCGGGCCGGTCCTCCAGGCGGGGTGAGCCGAGCGCCCGTGGTCCTCCGGGCCGGTCCTCCAGGCGGGGTGAGCCGAGCGCCCGTGGTCCTCCGGGCCGGTCCTCCAGGCGGGGTGAGCCGAGCGCCCGTGGTCCTCCGGGCCGGTCCTCCAGGCGGGGTGAGCCGAGCGCCCGTGGTCCTCCGGGCCGGTCCTCCAGGCGGGGTGAGCCGAGCGCCCGTGGTCCTCCGGGCCGGTCCTCCAGGCAGGGTGAGCCGAGCGCCCGTGGTCCTCCAGGCGGGGGGGGGGGGGGGGGGAACGGGATGAGCCGATGGGGATCGGGTGCCGGGGCGGGGGCGGGGGCGGGGGCGGGGGCGGCTCCAGTCTCCGGCCTCGCACCGGGAAACACTCACTCACTGCCCGCCCGCCACTGGGGTTGGCGCTTGGAGCGGGGCGGAGGCTCGGGGATGTTGAAGGCCGGGCCGGGCCGGGCGGGGCCGCGACAGACAGACAGACAGACACCACCGTCTCGCTCGCTCGCTCGGGGCTGATGATGGCGCAGCGGCCGCCGTGGTGGAGGAGGAGGAGTAATGTCGGGTGTTCGTTTCCCCCTCAACCCCGCACTGACACCACCCCACTCAGCCCCTCCACCCACTCCCTTCCCTCACCCTCCACCCCCACTCACCCCCGCACTGACACCTCACCCCTCCCCTACTCCCGCAAACCCCTTGACCCTCAGTCTTCCCCTCCCCCTTCACCACCCCCCCCCCACTTGCCCCCCCTTCAAGCACCAGTAATGTTCACGCGTTAGTAATGTCCTGTTTGCCAGCTTGTTGACCCTCTGTGTTCCCCTCCTGCAGGGTTTAGGAGCCGTTGCTGTGGACGGAGAGACGGGGACGTGAGCGGCCATTGAGGGCGGCCAGGGTGCCAGTGAGTCCCACCCCCCCCCCCCCCCCCCCCCATCTGGTGGGGGAGTAGTGTCGGGGATGAGGGGAGCGGGAATGGTCCAGAGAGACACACAGAGAGAGAGGGAGAGAGAGAAAGACACAGACACAGAGGAAGAGAGCCAGCTAGAGAGATACAGGAACAGAGGGAGAGAGAGAGAGAGAGCGATAGAGAGAGGGAGAGAAAAAGAGAGAGAGAGCGAGATAGAGACAGGGTCAGAGAGAGAGAGAGACAGAGTGAGAGAGAGACATGGAGAGAGGCAGTGAGAGAGAGACAGACTCGGAGAGAGAGAGACAAAGTGGGAGAGAAACAGAGAGAGTCATAGAGACGGAGAGAGAGGACAGACAGAGTGGGATAGAGACCGAGAAAGAGTGAGACAGAGAGGTGGAGAGGGAGAGACAGACACTCGGAGAGAGAGACACACACAGAGCGAGAGAGAGACAGAGAGGGAGAGAAAGATGGAGAGGGTGAGAGACAGTGGGAGAGAGAGAGACAGACAGAGAGATAGGCAGTAAGAGAGAGAGAGAGAGACAGACTCAGAAAGAGAGACAGACAGATTGAGAGGGAGAGAGAGACGGAGAGTGGGGCAGTGAGAGGGAGACAGACAGAAAGAGAGAGAGAGACAGAGAGAAAGACAGGGAGATAGACAGAGACAGAGAGAGAAGCAGTGAGAGAGAGGATGAGAGAGAGACTCAGAGAGAGAGAGAGACACACAGGGAGAGCGACAGAGAGAGACAGAGTGAGACAGAGAGAGAGACAGACAGACAGAGAGAAAGACTGAGAGACAGGGATAACCAGAGAGAGAGAGACACACAGAGAGACACAGAGAGAGAGACACACAGAGACCAGAGAGAGAGAGAAACAAACATGCACATATGCACGCACACACTAATTTACATTAACTGACACTAAGAAATTAATATTGAATTGCTAAACTTGCTACTCTGTTGTACTGCTTACAGCTGCAAGAACGTGTAGCAATCAATAAAGGGCTATAGGTCTATTGCGAGTTTATGTACAGGGACATATCTATCCATGCACTGTATACTTGTATTTATATTTGTGCATTTTTAAATATGTATGTCATGTTTAATACTTTGGCAATATAACGATGTATTTTATCATGCCAATAACGTTTAAAAAAAATTGACAGACAGACAGACAGACAGAGAGTGAGAGAGAGACACGGACAGAGAGAGAGGCAGCAAAAGAGAGAGAGAAAGACAGAGAGACTCAGAGAGAGAGAGACAGGGTGAGACAGGGAGAGAGACAGAAAGAGAGGGTCAGAGAAAGGGAGAGAGAGACAGAGAGTGGGATAGAGAGAGAGAGACAGACACAGACAGGGGAGACAGAGGGGAGAGACAGACAGAGGGGGAGAGAGAGATGGCAAGAGAGAGAGATTATTATTAACATTATTTAATCAGTTTCCCCCCAGACTAGGTTTATTCCGCTCCCCTGTGGATTTATAACATTTACCTCAGGTGAGAGAATGATAGAGACAGAGAGAGACAGATAGGGAGAGAGAGGGGGAGACAGAGCGAGAGAGACAGTCAGAAAGAGAGAGAGTGCGAAAGAGGGCGAGACAGAGAGATACAAAGAGAGAGAGACAGAGAGAGAGGGACAGACTCAGAGAGAGACAGGGAGAGAGAGAGGCAGAATGAGAGAGAGATGCAGAGAGAGAGAGGGGGAGAGAGACAGACACAGAGGGAGAGTGGCAGACAGAGAGACAGAGACAGGGAGAGGGGGAGAGAGACAGAGAGGGAGGCAGCGAGAGAGAGGGAGACATAGAGAGAGGAGACAGACACTCAGAGAGAGAGAGAGAGGGTCAGAGAAAGCGAGAGAGTGAGAGACAGAGAGATGCAGAGAGAGACAGAGTGAGGGAGAGAGCGATACAGAGAGGGAGAGAGACAGAAAGAGAGAGAGGGACAGAGAAAGCCAGAGAGAGAGACAGTCAGAGGAGAGAGACAGTAAGAGCTACCTGAAATTGGAGGTCAATGTTCATGCCGCTGGGATACAAACTGCCAAAGCGAAATATGAGGTGCTGCGCCACCAATTTCCGGTGGTCTTCACTCTGGCCATGGAGGAGGCCCAGGACAGAAAGGTCGGATTCGGAATGGGAGGGGAAGTTCAAGTGCTGAGCCACCGGAGATCAGGTAGGTTAATGCGGACCTAGCGGAGGTGTTCGGCGAAGCGATCGCCAAGACTACGCTTGGTCTGACTGATGTAGATCAGCTGACATCTAGAGCAGCGGATACAATAGATGAGGTTGGAGGAGGTGCAGGTGACCCTCTGTCGCACCTGGAACGACTGCTTGGGTCCTTGAATGGTGTCAAGGGGGGAGGTAAACCGACAAGTGTAGCGGTTCCTGCGGTTGCAATGGAAAGTGCCCGGGGAGGGGGTGGTACGGGTGGGAAGGGACGAATTGACTGGGGAGTTACGGAGGGAGCGGTCTCTGCAGAAAGCAGACGGGAGGAGATAATAATAATAATAATAGATTTTATTTATATAGCGCTTTTCAGGACTCAAAGTCACTTTACAATTGAGAGTCAGGAATAAACAAAACAAAATAGAGCAGTAAGACAGGGGAGGGGAACATGGGACCAAGGGTATGCAGAGGTGAAGAGATGGGTCTTGAGGCGGGACTGGAAGATGGTGAGGGACTCAGAATTTCGGACCGGTTGTGGGAGGGAATTCCAGAGCCTGGGTGCTGCCCTGAAGAAGGCTCTGCCTCCAAAAGTGCAGAGGTTTGATTTCGGAGTGGAGAGGAGACCAGCTGATGTGGATCTGAGGGACCGTGAGGGTTGGTAGGGGGAGAGGAGGTCAATGAGATAAGGGGGGGCCAGGTTGTTGAGGGCTTTGTAGGTGAGGACCAGGATTTTGTAGGTGATCCGGTGGGAAATGGGAAGCCAGTGAAGTTCTTTGAGAACTGGGGTGATGTGGTGCCAGGATTTGGTGTGGGTAATGAGTCGAGCGGCTGCATTTTGGACCAGTTGGAGTCGGTTGATGCTGCTGGAATTGATTCCGAAAAGAAGAGAGTTACAATAGTCCAGTCGGGAGGAGATGAAGGCATGGATCAGTCTTTCAGCAGCGGGGGTGTGAGAGGATCTGATTTTTGCAATGTTGCGGAGGTGAAAAAATGATGTTTTGACAACATGGCAGATGTGAGGCTCAAGGGAGAGGGTTGAGTCAAGGATCACGCCAAGGTTGCGTGCCTGAGGAGATGGGGAGACAGTGGTGCCGTCGATAGTGAGAGTGGGGTTGTTAATTTTAGTGAGTGTTGATTTGGAGCCAATGAGGAGAAATTCTGTTTTGCTACTGTTTAATTTAAGGAAGTTGAGTTGCATCCAAGATTTGATGGCTGATAGGCAGGAGTTGATATGGGAGAGAGGGGGTGGTGGGGGGACTTGGTGCTGAGATAGATCTGGGTGTCATCAGCATAGCAGTGGAAGTCCAGGTTGAAGTGACGGAGTACATGACCAAGGGGGAGGATGTAGATGATGAAGAGGAGGGGACCAAGAACGGAGCCTTGGGGAACACCTTGAGTGACAGTGGCTGTGGCAGAGGTGTGGTTATGGAGAGAGATGAAGTGGGATCGGTTGGAAAGGTAGGAACGGAACCAGCTGAGTGCAGAACCTTCAATGCCAAGGTCCCTAAGTCTGGTGAGTGATGTGGCGAGTGGTGGGGTCCCGATGGAGCTGGAGACAGAGAGAGAGAGACAGAAAGAGAGGGAGGGATCCAGAGACAGAGAGAGAGAGGGAGAGACAGAAAGAGAAACGGTGAGAGGCAGGGAGAGAGAGAGAGAAACGGAAAAAGAGAGACACAGCGAGAGAGGGAGGGAGAGTGAAACAGATAGAGAGACAGAGAGGGAGAGAAACAGAGAGAGGGAGAGACAGAGAGAAAGAGAGAGAGACCAGACAGAGAAAGTGAGAGAGAGAGAGGCAGTGAGAAACACAGACTCAGAAAGAGAGACAGAGAGAGATGGAGATGCAGAGAGAGTGACAGAGAGAATCAGAGAGAGAGAGAGACAGAAAAAGAGAGAGACCAGAGACAGAGTGGGAGAGACAGCAGAGGGAGAGAGAGGCAGACACTCGGAGAGAGAGGGAGAGACAGGGAGACCAGAGATATATATATAGAGAGAGAGACAGGTAGTGACAGAGAGAGAGAGAGAGAGACAGATGGAATCAGAGAGAGGGAGAGAGACAGACAGAGTGGGGCAGAGAGACAGAAAGAGAGACAACGAGAAACAGGGAGAGAGAGAGAGGCAGAGATAGGGAGAGAGAGAGGGTGACAGAAGGAGACAGCGAGAAACAGAGACCGAGTGAGAGACTGACAAAGAGAGACAGAGAGATAAAGATACAAACTTTGACAAACTCAGTCTGGCAACCCCTGATTTTAAAGAACTAGATGATACATCAAAAATAAGAATAATCCTTGGTGAAGGAAATACGGCACATCTTGGTGCACAACACGTAACAGCATGCCATAACCTGAGAGACGGTGAACGACCAATAAGCACATATGCACGCACACACTAATTGACATTAACTGACACTAAGAAATTAATATTGAATTGCTAAACTTGCTACTCTGTTGTACTGCTTACAGCTGCAAGAACGTGTAGCAATCAATAAAGGGCTATAGGTCTATTGCGAGTTTATGCACTGTATACTTGCATTTATATTTGTGCATTTTAAAATATGTATGTCATGTTTTATACTTTGGCAATATAACGATGTATTTTATCATGCCAATAAAGTTTTCTTTTATTTTTTTTCTTGAATTGGGAGACCGAGAGGGTCAGAGAAAGAGAGAGAGAGAGAGAGAAAGAGTGAGACAGATGCCGAGAGAGTGGGAGAGGATAGAGAGAGTGGGAGAGATAGAGAGAGGGGGAGAGATAGAGAGAGGGGGAGAAATAGAAAGAGAGAAAGAGAGGGTGATACAGAGAGATAGATACAGAGAGAGACCATGGACAGAGAGTGAGAGGGAGAGAAAGAGAGACGCAGAGAGAGACACACACAGAGAAACAGAGAGAGACCATAGACAGAGTGAGAGAGGGAGAGAGAGAGTGAGACAGAGAGGGAGAGAGAGATACAGAGAGACGTACAGAGACAGAGCAATAGAGAGAGAGAGAGAGAGAGAGAGACAGACAGACCGAGAGGCAAACAGAGACAGATAGAGAGAGAGATAAAAAGACAGAGTGACAGATAGAGAGAGAGAGAGACAGACAGAGATAGAGACAGACAGACAGAGAGGCAAACAGATAGATAGAGAGAGATGGAAAAGACAAAGATAGAGTGAGAGCGAGGGAGAGAAGCAGAGATAGGCAGAAGAGAGAGAGAGAGGGAGAAACAGAGAGAGAGAGATAGAGAGGGAGAGAGAAACAGACAGACAGACTGAGAGAGAATGACAGAGAGTGAGAGACAGACAGAGAGAGGGAGACAGAGGGACAGACAGAGTGCTGGAGTAACTCAGCTGGTCAGGCAGCATCTGTGGAGAGAAGGAATGGGTGACATTTTGGGTCGAGACCCTTCTTTGGTTTAGTTTAGAGATGTAGCACGGAAACAGGTCTTTCGGCAGCGGAGTCCACGCCGACCAGCGATCGCCCCATACACTAGCACTATCCTACGCACATATGGCGAAAATGTAACAATTTTGTGGAGGCCGATTAAACTACAAACCTGAACGTCTTAGAAATGTTGGAGGAAACCGGAGCACCCGGAGTAAAAACCCACGCAGATCAAGGGGAGAACGTGCAAACTCCATAGACAGCACCCGTCAGGATCGAGCCTGGGTCTGTGGCGGTGAGGCAGCAAATGTACCGCTGCACCACTGCCGCACAGAATTATATAACGGTTTCCTCCACCATAAACGCACCCAATATGTGCAAATATTGTTTTGTTTGCCAGCTTGTTGACCCTCTGTGTTCCCCTCCTGCAGCGTTTAGGTCTGAAGCTGTGGACGGAGAGACGGGGACGTGACCGGCCAGTGTGCCGGTGAGCTGCCCCCCCCCCCCCCCCCCTCTGCTCGGTGTGCGGGCTGAGTTTCGAGGGGCTGAGCTTCGAAGGAGGACCACATGACGGGGCACAACAAGGAGAAGCATTATGAGTGCGACGTGTGTGGCACGGCCTGTCAGTGCCCGAGCCAGCTGGAGATCCACCGGCGGGTGCACACGGGAGAACGCCCCTTCGACTGCTCGGATTGCGGCAAAAGTTCACCCGCTACGGCCACCTGCTGCAGCACAACCGCGTGCACTCCGGTGAGAGGCCCTTCACCTGCTCCGACTGCGGCAAGAGCTTCATCTGTTCCAACAAACTGCTGGTGCACCAGCGCACCCAAGCCAGCGAGCGCCCCTACACCTCCGCCCAGTGCGGCAAGAGTTTCACTCAGTCCAGCAATCTTGAAGCACCAGCGCACCCACACCGGTGAACACCCCCACACCTGCGCCCAGTGCGGCAAGAGCTTTACCCGCTCTAACAGCCTGCTGGTGCACCAACGCACCCACACTGCGAGCGCCCCTACACCTGTGCACAGTGCGGCAAGGGCTTCACCCAGTCCCACAGCCTGCTGGTGCACCAGCGCACCCACACCGGCGAGCGCCCCTACACCTGCGCCCAATGTGGCAAGAGCTTCACCTGCTCCAACAACCTGCTGGTGCACCAGCGCATCCATGCCGGCGAGCGCCCCTACACCTGTGCGCAGTGCGGCAAGGGCTTCACCCAGTCCGGCAACCTGCTGGTGCACTGGTACACCCACACCGGCGAGCGCCCCTACACCTGCGCCCAGTGTGGCAAGGGCTTCACCACTCCCATCACCTGCAGCGGCACCATCGCACCCACACCGGCGAGTGGCCCTACACCTGCGCCCAGTGCGGCAAGGGTTTCACTCAGTCCAGCAACCTGTTGAAGCACCAGCGCACCCACACCAGTGAGCGCCCCTACACCTGCGCCCAGTGCGGCAAGGGCTTCACCCAGTCACACAGCCTGCTGGTGCACCAGCGCACCCACACCGGCGAGCGCCCCTACACCTGCACCCAGTGCGGCAAGAGCTTCGCCCGCTCCCACAACCTGCTGGTGCACCAGCGCACCCATGCCGGCGAGCGCCCCTACACCTGTGCGCAGTGCGGCAAGGGCTTCACCCAGTCCCACAGCCTGCTGGTGCACCAGCGCACCCACACCGGCGAGCGCCCCTACACCTGCGCCCAGTGCGGCAAGGGCTTCACCTACTCCCATCACCTGCTGCGGCACCATCGCACCCACACCCGCGAGTGGCCCTACACATGTGCCCAGTGCGGCAAGGGTTTCACTCAGTCCAGCAACCTATTGAAACACCAGCGCACCCACACCGGCGAGGACCCCTACACCTGCGCCCAGTGCGGCAAGAGCTTCACCAAGTCCCACAGCCTGCTGGTGCACCAGTGCACCCACACCGGCGAGCGCCCCTACACCTGCACCCAGTGCGGCAAGAGCTTCACCCGCTCCAACAGCCTGCTGGTGCACCAGCGCACCCACACCGGTGAGCACCCCTACACCTGCGCCCAGTGCGGCAAGAGCTTCACCCGCTCCAACAGCGTGCTGGTGCACCAGCGCACCCACACTGGCGAGCGCCCCTACACCTGTGCGCAGTGCGGCAAGGGCTTCACCCAGTCTCACAGCCTGCTGGTGCACCAGCGCACCCACACCGGCGAGCGCCCCTACACCTGCGCCCAATGTGGCAAGAGCTTCACCCACTCCAACAACTTGCTGGTGCACCAGCGCATCCATGCCGGCGAGCGCCCCTACACGTGTGCGCAGTGCGGCAAGGGCTTCACCCAGTCCGGCAACCTGCTGGTGCACCGGTGCACCCACACCGGCGAGCGCCCCTACACCTGCGCCCAGTGCGGCAAGGGCTTCACCCACTCCCATCACCTGCAGCAGCACCATCGCACCCACACCGGCGAGTGGCCCTACACCTGCGCCCAGTGCGGCAAGGGTTTCACTCAGTCCAACAACCTGTTGAAGCACCAGCGCACCCACACCGGCGAGCGCCCCTACACCTGCGCCCAGTGCGGCAAGGGCTTCACCCAGTCCCACAGCCTGCTGGTGCACCAGCGCACCCACACCGGCGAGCGCCCCTACACCTGCGCCCAGTGCGGCAAGAGCTTCACCCGCTCCAACAACCTGCTGGTGCACCAGCGCACCCATGCCAGCGAGCGCCCCTACACCTGTGTGCAGTGCGGCAAGGGCTTCACCCAGTCCCACAGCCTGCTGGTGCACCAGCGCACCCACACCGGCGAGCGCCCCTACACCTGCGCCCAGTGCGGCAAGTGCTTCACCTATTCCCATCACCTGCTGCGGCACCATCGTACCCACACCCGCGAGCGCCCCTATACCTGCGCCCAGTGCGGCAAGGGCTTCACCTACTCCCATCACCTGTTGCGGCACCATCGCATCCACACCCGTGAGTGGCCCTACACCTGTGCCCAGTGCGGCAAGGGTTTCACACAGTCCAGCAACCTGTTGAAACACAAGCGCACCCACACCGGCGAGCGCCCCTACACCTGCACCCAGTGCGGCAAGGGGTTCACCCGCTCCACCTACCTGCTGTCCCACCAGCGGGTGCACACTGGCGACCAGCCCGGTGTGTGGAGAGCGCTTTGTTTGCCTGTCTCACCAGTGCGTGCACACCAGTGGTCAGCCCTACGACTGCCCATACTGCGGTGAGGCGTTTGACAGCTCGCGGGGGTTGCTTCAGCACCGGGGGGCCCACGCCGGCGAGCAGCTTCTCCCACTGTGTCAAGAGAGCATGGGGGCTGCGGGAGCACCAGCGGTTACACACCGGAGAGAGACCCTTGTGTGCGCTGAGTGTGGCAAGGGTTCCACCTCCATGTCCAGCCTGTGGCAGCACCGGCGTACCCACAGCGGTGAGCGTCCCTTCCCCTGCCCGTCCTGTGGTAAGGGTTTCACCCGCCTCGACGACCTGATGGAGCATCGGCGAATCCACACCGGCCAGCGCCCCTTCACCTGCCTGCTCTGTGGCAAGGCCTTTGCCCGCTCCTCAAGCCTGCTGGCACGCCTTCACATGGATAGGCGCTGTTTATGTAGACACAAAATGCTGGAAGGAATGGGTAACATTTCGGGTCGTTTCTTCAGTCACCCATTCCATCTCTCCAGGGATGCTGCCTGTCCCGCTGAGTTACTCCAGCACTTTGTGTCCTTTTTTGTAAACCAGCATCTGCAGTTCCTTGTTTTTAAACCATTCTGTTTAACCATCTCTGCACCTTCCCCAAAGCCTCCACATCAGTCCTGTAATGGAGTGACTAGAACTGTATGCAATACTCCAAATGCTACCTGAACAATGTCCCTTAAAGCTGCACATATACATTCCTCTCTCCATTCTCCCCCTACTCGTACACAAATTCTCTCCACTCCACACTCTCGTGCCCCCCTCCTCTCTCTCACACTCCCTCTCTCGCTCCCTGTCGCACACTCCTTCTCTCGCTCCCTGTCTCACACACTCCGACTCTCGCTCCCTGTCTCTCTCAGACACTCCCTCTCTCGCTCCCTGTCTCTCTAGCTCCCTGTCTCTCTCCCACACCCCCTCTGTCCCTCTCTCTCACACTCCCTCTCTTGCTCTCTCACACACTCCCTCTCTCTCTCTCCCCACACACTCCCTCTCGTTCTCACACACACTCTCCCTCTCTTGATATCTCACACACACTCCCTCTCACTCAACCTCTCTCTTGCTCTCACGCACACACTCTCTCTTGCTCTCATACTCTCTCTCACATGCACTTCCTCTCTCTTTCTTGCTCTCTTTCACACACTCCCTCTCTCTCTTGCAGACTCCCTCTCTCACTCACATTCCCTCTCTCTTGCTCTCATACACACACTCTCGCTCTCTCCCACACACGAACACCCTCTCTCACATGCACAGTCCCTCTCTCTCTCACACACACACACACTCCCTCTCCCTCCCTCTCACACACACAGCCTCTCTCTCACACACTCCCTCTCTCTTGCTCTCTCTCACGCAAGCACTCACACACGCACTCTCACACTCATTCTCACATGCGCCCTCTCACACACACTCCCACTCACACATGCACTCTCACACGCGCTCTCTCACACACTTTCACACACTCACTCATGCTCTCTCACACACGCATTCTCACACACACTCTTTCTCTCAAACACGGACTCTCTCCTTGTATCTACACTCAGTCCGCCAAGGCCTGCTGGATCTCCCGGTTGCCAACTCCCACACGGATCTATCTGTCCTGGGCCTCCTCCATTGCCAGAGTGAGGTTGAAAGAGCTAATAGTCAAATCTAAAAATGAGTCGATCTTCTACAAAAGCATGGTCGAGTAGAACAAAAGAATAGCTCGGTGCCAAGTCTGAATCACTTTGCAAATTATATGGAACACAATATGGAGGATAGGTTGACTTTTCAATAAAGACATTAAGCTGGAAGCCTGCATAATAACTTTCCAAGCCATAAAGAAGCCAAGATTGAAAAAAAAAGCTGATGCTCCAGAGATATGTAATAACTTGTTGGATTAACTTGATTTGGACCCAGCTTTTCCTATATTCTGAAAGGCTGCAGAATCTTTCAGTCATGCCATATTCAGACTTGGTAGGAGTGTTTTACAGATAAGAAAAATGTATAATTGCGCTAACTTTCCTTTGTTCTGAGAGTCGAGTCCGAGAAGCACTGAGCAACGTTTGTGCTCATTGTAGATCTTGCCACTCCCGTCTGACGAAACAATTAAAGATTGCCATGGTTTACCTTTAATGATTTTGTTGCTATCTGCTTTTTAAGAGACAAACTTTGACAAGGTGACACGCAAGCTGGAAACATAGAAAATAGGTGCAGGAGTAGGCCATTCGGCCCTTCGAGCCTGCACCACCATTCAATATGATCATGGCTGATCATCCAACTCAGTATCATGTATCTGCCTTCTCTCCATACCCCCTGATCCCTTTAGCCACAAGGGCCACATCTAACTCCCTCTTAATTATAGCCATTGAACTGGCCTCAACTACCTTCTGTGGCAGAGAATTCCACAGATTCACCACTCTCTGTGTAAAAAATAATTTTCTCATCTTGGTCCTAAAAGACTCCCCTCTTATCCTTAAACCGTGACCCCTTGTTCTGGACTTCCCCAACATCGGGAATAATATTCCTGCATCTAGCCTGTCCAACCTCTTAAGAATTTTGTAACTTTCTATAAGAGCCCCCCTCAATCTTCTAAATTCTAGCGAGTACAAGCCGAGTCTATCCAGTCTTTCTTCATATGAAAGTCCTGCCATCCCAGGAATCTGTCTGGTGACCCTTCTCTGTACTCCCTCTATGGCAAGAATGTCTTGCCTCAGATTAGGAGACCAAAACTGTACGCAATACTCCAGGTGTGGTCTCACCAAGACCCTGTACAACTGCAGTAGAACCTCCCTGCTCTTATACTCAAATCCTTTTGCTATGAATGCTAACATACCATTCGCTTTCGTCACTGCCTGCTGCACCTGCATGCCTACTTTCAATGACTGGTGTACTATGACACCCAGGTCTCGTTGCATCTCCCCTTTTCCTAGTCGGCCACCATTCAGATAATAGTCTACTTTTCTGTTTTTGCCACCAAAGTGGATAACCTCACATTCATCCACATTATACTGCATCTGCCATGCATTTGCCCACTCACCCAACCTATCCAAGTCACCTTGCAGCCTCCTAGCATCCTCCTCACAGCTAACACTGCCCCTCAGCTTCGTGTCATCCGCAAACTTGGAGATGTTGCATTCAATTCCCTCATCCAGTTCATTAATATATATTGTAAGTGGCTGGGGTCCCAGCACTGAGCCTTGTGGTACGCCACTAGTCACTGCCTGCCATTAAGAAAAGGACCCGTTTACTCCTACTCTTTGCTTCCTGTCTGCCAGCCAGTTCTCTATCCACATCAATACTGAACCCCCAATACCGTGTGCTTTAAGTTTGCATACTAATCTCTTATGTGGGACCTTGTCGAAAGCCTTCTGAAAGTCCAGATATAACACATCCACTGGTTCTCCCTTATCCACTCTACTAGTTACATCCTCGAAAAATTCTATAAGATTCGTCAGACATGATTTACCTTTCATAAATCCATGCTGACTTTGTCGAATGAATTCACCACTTTCCAAATGTGCTGCTATCCCATCTTTAATAACTGACTAGCATTTTCCCCACTACCGATGTTAGACTAACTGGTCTGTAATTCCCCGTTTTCTACCTCCCTTTTTAAAAAGTGAGGTTACATTAGCTACCCTCCAATCCTCAGGAACTACTCCAGAATCTAAAGAGTTTTGAAAATGTATCACTAATCCATCCACTACTTCTGGGGCTACTTCTTTAAGTACTCTGGGATGCAGATTATTTATGTCTTCCTCAGTGAAGACAGAACCAAAGTAGTTATTCAATTGGTCTGCCATGTCCTTGTTCCTCATGATCAATTCACCTGTTTCTGACTGCAAGGGACCAACATTTGTTTTAACTAATCTTTTTCTCTTCACATATCTATAAAAATGTTTGCAGTCAGTTTTTATGTTCCCTGCCTGTTTTCTTTCATAATCTATTTTCCCTTTCCTAATTAAGCCCTTTGTCCCCCTCCTTTGTTTTGATACTACCCCTGATTTTCCTTGTTATCCACGGATGCACTACCTTCCTGATTTATTCTTTTGCCAAACTGGGATGAACAATTGTTGTAGTTCATCCATGCAGTCTTTAAATGCCTTTCATTGCATATCCACCGTCAACCCTTTAAGAATCAATTGCCAGTCTATCTTGGCCAATTCACGTTTCATACCCTCAAAGTTACCTTTCTTTAAGTACAGGACCCTTGTTTCTGAATTAACAATGTCACTCTCCGTCCTAATGAAGAACTCAACCATATTATGGTCACTCTTGCCCAAGGGGCAACGCACAACAAGACTGCTAACTAACCCTTCCTCATTACTCAATACCCAGTCTAGAATAGCCTGCTCTCTCGTTGGTTCCTCTATATGTTGGTTTAGAAAACTATCCCGCATACATTCCAAGAAATCCTCTTCCTCCCAATCTGTGATTCACCCATTATAACTGTTTTACCTTTGTTGCACGCATTTCTAATTTGCTATTTGATGCCATCCCCAACTCCACTACTACTGTTAGGTGGCCTGTACACAACTCCCACTCGCGTTTTCTGCCCCTTAGTGTTTCGCAGCTCTACCCATATCGATTCAACATCCTCCAAGCTAATGTCCTTCCTTTCTATTGCGTTAATCTCCTCTCTAACCAGCAACGCGACCACACCTCATTTTCCTTTCTGTCTGTCCCTCCTGAATATTGAATATCCTGGATGTTCAGCTCCCAGCCTTGGTCACCCTGGAGCCATGTCTCCGTGATCCCAACTATATCATATTCATTAATAACTATCTGCACATTCAACTCATCCACCTTATTACGAATGCTCCTTGCATTGAGACATAAAGCCTTCAGGCTTGTTTTTACAACACTCTTACCCCTTATACAATTATGTTGAAAAGTGGCCCTTTTTGATTTTTGCCCTGGATTTGTCTGCCTGCCACTTTTACTTTTCACATTGCTACCTATTGCTTCTACCCTCATTCTACACCCCTCTGTCTCTCTGCTCTTGCACCCATCCCCCTGCCATATTAGTTTAAATCCTCCCCGACAGCACTAGCACAGCATTGTCCAGACCCGACATGTTGCCCGTCCATTCCCCTCCAAAGTGCCGGTAGAACTCAGGAGGTCAGCCATCCGTGGTGGTAAACGGGTAGAGAAGTGTTCCTAATATAAGCCCTCCTTGCCCCTGTCAAGGTGCAAACAATCAACAGTACCAGCATCTTCACAATCATACTGTACCCAAGTGAAAATGCAAAAGTGAGCCAAGCTGCACACAGCCGACTGCTCAGAGTACCATCTGGCTGTCACTGGCCCAAAAACTTAAAGGCATTTAAAACTTTTTTTTAAGAAAGTTTTAACGCATTTGTGCCTTACACAACAAATAAAGGAAGTTTATCCCGACCTCACTGTGAGTTTAATTTGGTGAAGTTTGGTTCGTAAATTAAAAATGGAGATTTGCTGAAAAACAGAAAGCAGTTGAATTTAAAAGAGAACTAGACCAAGTGGGACCCGTTGGGTCCCAGCTTCACACGGGACGGCTGGTCCCCCAATGCAACATTCCACCTCTCCACCAATTCCAATATTGCTGTACGGAGGGGGGGGCTTTCTGGAACACTAGCATGGGTGTTGTGGGCTCAAGATGCTGGTTTCCAGAGGGCTAGTATGGACATTGTGTGTCGAATGAATTCTTGGGCTGGCAGCTCAGTAACTCAGGCCTGGCGGGCTGGCAGCTCAGAAACTGCCAGAAATTATGCCCAAAACAGGTGACAGACTCTGTGAGAGAGAGAAGGGGAGAGGGTGGAGAATCAACTATAGAAATGTTCGTCTTTTTTTTAAAGATCACAGCAATGAATGAGGGAAGTCTATCTTTGTGTGGATCTCTGGAGTGCTAGTATGGGTGTTGTGGGCTGAAGTGACTGCTTTCCAGCGGGCTAGTATGGACATTGTGGACTGAATGGATTCTTGGACTCGCAGTTCAGTGAGTCATGGCTGGTGGGCTGGCAGTTCACTAAGTCATGGCTGGTGGGCTGGCAGTCGAGTGACATGGCTGGTGGGCTGGCAGTTCACTTACTCATGGCTGGTGGGCTGGTATTCTAGTCACTCGGCTGGTGTGGTGGCAGTTCACTCATTCACCCCTCCTTCCTTCACCCCCCCCCCACTCTACTCCTTGCCATTCCCCGCCCCCCCCCCCACGCATTCAGTCCATCTCCCCTCAACCTGCCACCCTATGCACTATTAGCGGCTCTCCAACAGCGCAGCAATCCCTGCCTATTAGGTTCCCATTGTTATGAAGAACACGCAGGCATGGCAAGTGGAAAAATCGATATTACTAAAACTAAGATCTTGACCGCTTTCGACTTTCTGTTTCGTGAGTTCCGAGAGAACGCCGCCACATACGGCCGTCATTTTTGGCCACCACGCTCAGAGTCCCCCTCCACCGGATAGGACTGGAGGATTTTTCCCATCGATGGAAAATCAGAGAGTTATTAATGTTTTAAAATGTTTTGCCATTCTCTCTTCTGCTCCCGCTGGCGGCAGGGGGGAGGGACTATAAAACCCGGAAGTGTCGTGCCTCACTCAGTCTCTGCGAGATGGAGGAAACGAGAGGGTCACGCACGTCTACTCCACGGTGAGTCCCCTCGATGTGGTTTTCAGAAAATTTGTTTGTTGCTTGCAAAGTTTTGCCAAATTGGCTTGGCTTTTAAAGACTCTTCAGAAAATGTGTTTTGTTGGCTTGCAAAGTGTTTGCCCAATTGGCTTGACTTTTAAAGGACTTTCAGAAAATGTCTTTTGTTGGCTTGCAAAGTGTTTGCCCAATTGGCTTGGCTTTTAATGGGCTTTCAACAGTTTTCGGATGGATAAAGCATGAATAAACATTTTATTAGATCAGGACTGTGTTTAATTGCAAAATTGGCGCTCATTCCGTGACTTCCGTAGTGGGAAGATGGCGCTGAGTGCGTCATTTCCAGTTCGTGGCAAGATGGCACTGACTGCAGAAGGCACAGAGTGAAGACGTCGTTGAATAATTCAAGAGAGATTACTGCTCTGTCTATGGTGAGTGTGTTTGTTGGACGTTATTTAAAGCACGTTTTTGCTTCAGCAGCAGCCTCGACAGGAGGCTTTAAACGTTTGAATCATTTGGTTTACACAATGTATGTTCACCACGTTCTGAAGTTACTTGGCATTTTAGTATTGGTTGTGTGTGAGTGAGTCTGTGTGTGTGAGTATGTGTCCATGTGTGTGTGTCTGTGTGTGTGTGTGAGTGTGTCTGAGAGTGTGTGTATGTATAGGGGGTTGCACATAAGGTCTCCGGGTGAAAGGGCTTGACGAACGGAACAGCTCAATCCATCTGGAGGACATCGCAGTTTCTAGTATATGTTGTTAATACACGAAATGCGTACTTTCCTACCTGTTAAAAACCGGCAAAATGGTGAATTTAGCGCTGTAAATAATTGTGGAAGTCAGGGTAACCGTGAGAGACATCTATCCTACTTCAGAATTCCAAAAGTGAAGAGAAATGAAGGTAAAGGGAAGCGAGAGCTGAAGGGACAACAGCTAAAGTGCTTGGCGAACATTGACCGTGCAGATATCGAGATTGAAAATATCGGGAATTATCGCATTTGCTCACTGCATTTCATCAACAGTGTGGCATTATTTGTGTTTTATCTTGATTCCTTTGGTATCTAAAAAGTTTCAGAAGTGATAAATCTGGCTGTAAAATTTTAAAATCGCCCATGGTTCTGAAGTGGGTTTTTACATGCAAATAGAAAACGCTTCTGAAGCTAAATTTATAATTTAAAACATCTCCAGACTTACGAGTGGTGTGTGGAAAAGTAAGTTTTCTATCACTACGGTATTGAGATGTATATTTTGGCAAATAATAAAATGTCCTGACAGCTTAAACACCCATTCCCTTTCAATAGGATATTGTCAATTTGCTGAGGTTGATTATGTCCAATTAACAGCTAACAATTATGCCATTATTGGCTTGCATCTGAATAAAATGTAATTCAAAACCCACGTACGGTTTGCGATTTTTTTTTAAAGGATACTGCCAGCCCATTAGCTGTGAGTGACTGAACTGCCAGCCCACCAGCCGTGAGTGACTGCACTGCCAGCCCACCAGCCGTGAGTGACTGCACTGCCAGCCCATCAGCTGTAAGTGACTGAAGTGCCAGCCCAATAATCTATTCAGTCCATTCTCTCCCCCTTCTCTCTCACACAGAGTCCGTCACCTGTTTTGGGCACAATTTCTGGCAGTTTCTCAGCTGTCAGCGTGCCAGGTCTGAGTGACTGTACTGCCAGGCCTCAGTGACTGAGCTGCCAGCCCAAGAATCCATTCGGCCCACAATGTCCATACTAGCCCGCTGGAAACCAGTCCCTTCGGCCCAATACACCTATACTAGCGCAACAGAAAGCCCCCCCCCCACTGGCCAGCAATATTGGAATTGGTGGAGAGGTGGAATATTGCGTTGGGTGACCAACCCTCCTGGCTGGTGGGCTGGCAGTTCAGTCACTTACAGCTGGTGGGCTGGCAGTTCACTTACTCACGGCTGGTGGGCTGGCTGTGCAATCACTCACGGCTGGTGGGCTGGCAGTTAAGTTACAGCTGGTGGGCTGGCAATTCACTTTCACACGGCTGGTGGGCTGGCAGTACAGTCACACGGCTGGTAGGCTGGCACTTCAGTCACTGACAGCTGGTGGGCTGGCAGTTAACTTACTCATGGTTGGTGGGCTGGCAGTGCAGTCACTCATGCCTGGTATGCTGGCAGTTCACTCAGTCACCCCTCCTCCCTTCAACCCCCACTCTGCTCCTTGCCATTCGCCAGATGGCGGCGAACACAGTTGCTGCAGCTCAATGTTCTTTCGGTCGGTGCTTCATGCTTTTTGTGTACGTGTTGTTTTTTGTCCTGTGTACTTTCTGTCGGGCGAACAATGTCTACGGCCAGCATGATCTCCTTAGGATTGGAGCTGGTCACGAGCGGAGTGTTACAGCCGAGTTTGTCCGTTCACACAATATCCCGGTGGACATAGCGAGGAGCCCCGGCTCTCCGTGGATTACCATCCCCGCGGGGAGGAGGCGAAGGCGGTGCAGAGAAGGCAAAAGCGAGGCTGCAGGGCCGGCGCGCTAGCCAGGCTACGGAGGCAGCCACTCAAACCACCGCTTCCCAGCCTGTTTCTCACGAACGCCAGATCCCTCGCTAACAAGATGGATGAACTGAGGCTACAGACTGCAGCTAACAACGCCGTGAAGGACAGCTGCATTCTGTTGATCATGGAGACCTGGCTTCATTCATTCATTCCGGACTCTGCTATCGAGCTAGCAGGCTACACCGCACAGCGTCATGACAGGACAAGAGACTCCGGTAAGAGCAGAGGAGGAGGGCTCTGTGTGTACGTGAACAACAACTGGTGTGCTAACACAGTGATTGTAGACAGTCACTGCTCCCCGGACCTGGAGTATGTGACTGTTAAATGCAGGCCCATTTATCTCCCTAGAGTGTTTACTGTCGTCATGATAACTGTTGTATACATACCACCGGATGCTAATGCTAACTCGGCTATCGGACATTTGTATGGTAGCACTAGCAGCCAGCAGACGCTGTTCACATCATAGCAGGGGACTTTAATCACGCAGACTTGAAGGCAATGCTCCCCAAATTCTACCAGCATGTTAAATGTGCTACAAGAGGAGCTAACACACTGGACAAGGTCTACTCCAACATCAAGCTGGGCTACAGGGCTAGACCACTACCACACCTGGGCCAGTCTGACCATATGTCCCTGCTTTTAATTCCTGCATATGCCCCCCTCAGGAAAACTGCTCCTACCATCACAAAGACCATCACAACTTGGACTGATGGTGCCTCTCAGCAGCTGCAGGACTGCTTCGACAGGACCAACTGGGATGTATTTGAACACCAGGACCTGGAGGTGTTCACAGACAGTGTACTATGTTACATTAAAAACTGCATGGACACTGTCACAGTGGACAAACGCAAGCTGCTGAAGGTGACGCCTCGTTGGCAGAGGAGCTGAACCTCTTCTTTGCTCGCTTTGAAGTGGAGCCACCAGAGACAGCCATATCACACCACATGGTCCACAGCAGCTTATCCCTCAAAATAGAGGAGCATGAGGTGAGGCGCACGCTGCGGGCCATCAATCCGAGGAAGGCTGCTGGACCCGACGGCGTCTCTGGACGGGTGCTGAAGGACTGCGCAGACCAGCTGGCTGGAGTCTTTACGAGGATTTTCTTTTTTTTTAATTTTTTTTCTTTTTATTTATTAGAAGTACATTACATTACAACCACATACATTAATACTCGTCATTTATATCTTCTTACAATTAATGTACTCCCTTTATTTATTTTTTTACACTAGAGAAAGAAAAGATTGAAAGAGAGAAGAAAGTGAAGGAAAAAGTGCAAGTGTAGAAAAGTGTAGAAAATGTAACAACAAAAAAGGACGAAGACCCTATAAGAGCGAAATTAAAAACAAAAAGAAAAAGAGTTAAGAAATAGGCCCTAAGAAAAGAAAAGAGAAAGAGAAAAAAAGAGAAACAAATGTTTTTTTTTTGAGCATCACGTAAATAGGACATACCAACTCTTCAACTATCATCCCCCCTTACCCGACCTCAATTTTTTATTTTTTTAAAGTACTTTTGCACCCTATGTTTGTAATAATTCTATAAATGCAGACCACGTCAGGTGGAAGTGATCTGGTTTACCTGCTAGGAGGAGTCTTATCTCTTCAAGGTGTAATGTTTCAAACATATTTGAAATCCACATATTTATAGTTGGTATTGGAGCCTTCTTCCAGAATTTTAGAATTAACTTTTTTCCAGTTATTAACCCATAGTCCATTAATTTCTTTTGAAACACATTTAGTTCTGGATCATCTTCCGTTATTCCGAAGATAATCCATTCTGCTTTGGGTATCAGTCTTGTTTTAAATAACTTTGTAAAGATTTCAAAAATTTCATTCCAAAATGTTTGAATTTTTGTACAGAAGACAAATGAGTGCGCTATAGTTGCTTCTTGGGATTGACATTTATCACAAATAGATGATACGTTTGGGAAAATTTTATGAATTTTAGTTTTCGAATAATATAATCTATGTAAAATTTTAAATTGTATTAAAGTGTGTCTTACATTAATCGAGCATTTATGCACTTTTAATAAGTATTCATTCCAACTTTCCTTTGAAATTTTAATAGCTAACTCTTGTTCCCAGTCTCTTCTGATACCCTCCGTAGATGGTATTTGTGCATTTAAGATAATATTGTACAAATATGATATTAAGTTTGCTGATTCCGCTTTTATCTGCATTGCCTCGTCCAGTACATCTGCTGGGTTATTATGATGATCTTTTGTATATTTTTTCAAATAGTCGCATATTTGAAAGTATTTAAAATATTGATTATTTCCGAGTTTATATTTTATTTGTAATTGTTGAAATGAAAGTAGTTTTCCAGTTTCATACAAGTCACCAAGCGTTTTAATTCCTAGTCTATCCCATTGTGTATAAGCTTTATCTATAATAGAAGGACTAAACGAAGGGTTATTGACTATAGGTAATAAAAGTGATAAGTTTCTTAATTTTAAATTTTGTTTTATTTGTTTCCAAATACGGATTGTACTATGAATAATTGGGTTCTTATTATAGTTTATGTTATTCAATTTCATTGGAGAGAGGAGGATCGCTCCAATGTTTCTAGAGGAGCAATCCTCTTTCTCCATTACAATCCAGTCTACTTGCTGGGCGGAGTTATCCATCAGTTGAATCATGTTTTTAATATTTACTGACCAATAATAATACATAAAATTAGGTAGTGCTAGACCCCCCAATACTTTAGATTTATTCAGATGGGTTTTTTGTATTCTATGTGATTTATAGTCCCATATAAAATTAGTGATTTCTGAGTCGAGTTTTTTAAAAACTTCTTAGATAAGTATATAGGAATTGATTGAAATAGGTATAAAATTTGTGGTAAAAAGATCATTTTTATTGCGTTTATTCGGCCTATTAAAGACATCGGGAGCGTTTTCCAGAATTTAATTAATGTATTCAGTTTATTAAGTAGGGGGTCAAAATTTGCCCTGAACATACCTTGATATGTTCTGGTAATTTCGACTCCCAAATATTTAAATTTTTCTGTAGCTATTTTAAAAGGGAATTTTAAAAGATGTGTTGAATCTTTCGGTTTTATTGACATAATTTCACTTTTATTCCAATTTATTCTATATCCAGAAAAAGATCCGAAGTCTTCAATTAAATTTAATATATTTGGTATAGTGGCGTCATGTTAGACTAACAGACGTGCACCCAGCTCCTCTCCCGAAAAACTTCACGATTTATCGTGTAAAACGGGTCCGAAAATCGGGATTGTTTTTAAAAACCTTACCGGAGCTTCTGGTTACCGCGCTGATGACGTCATCGTTAAACGCGATGTTTTAAACGGTGGTTTGAAGCCCTTTAAATGAGTAAATTGCCTCCAGCTGTGAGCCCTCAGAGAGCTGTGAATAAGCTGTCGAAAAAGTTCGAAGCAGAAGTTACCTCTGAAGTCTCTGAAGTGGCTGCAGAAATGGATACAAGATCTAAGAAAGACTTTGACGACTTGAAGAAATCAATGAAAAATTTGAAAGATGAGATCTCGGATAATAGGGTGGAAGATAAGAAGGAAATGAAGGAAAATTCGGCAAAAATGATGGAAGGAATGGAGAAGATGATGAAGGATTTAAATGCTGGTAACCAGAAGAATATGACGGATTTACTGGACATTATGAATAAACGAATTGATGAGGTGAAAGATGGACTATCAGAGAAAATGGATAAGATGGATGTAATTACTACGGATAAGTTCACGGCTGTACTTGAAACAGTAGCTGCAAGTATGCACACAATTACGGAATTGGAGAAAAATACGGCTCGACTGGTTGAAGACATGGCGAAATTGAGGCAAGAACATGAGCAAATGAGGCGAGAAAACGAACAAGCATCACTACAAATGGGGACTCAATTAGAGAAAGTCTCATTCAAATGCCTGGACCTGGAAGCTCGCTCTAGACGCCAGAATTTGAGAATTCTTGGTGTTTCAGAGGGGGCAGAAGGGGAACAGGTACGTGAATTTGCCATGGGCTTGTTGAAACAACTGTTGAATCTTTCCAAGGAACCGAAAATCGAAGTGGCTCATCGTGTCCCAAGATTTGGAAAAAGATCTGATGCGGGAAAAGCTTATCCACGACATATTATAGTGAAATTTCGAGATACTGCAGAACTGGAATACGTTATGAGTAAAATCAAATATGGTGTACAATTGCGGCTGGACAAGGACACTATTAAGATATTCAGGGACTACCCACATGAAATTGTGCAAAAAAGAAACAAATTTGATAAGGTTAAAGATCTTTTAAGAGGGAGAGAAGGGGTCAGATTTGGGGTTTTTTATCCCGCGAAAATGCGTATTTCCTTTAATGGTCTTGAAAAATCATTTGTTAAGCCTGAAGACGCTTTCAAATATGCCCAAACGATTGTTGAAAAACAGAAATAAAAGGGAGCTTTGGCAGATCCGAATAATTCTCAGCTATGTTTTGTCTGGGGATAGTTACACTGTTATCTCTGGAATGTTGAAGCAAGGACATTTTCTGTTCAAAACGTGTAAACAACTTTACAGCTGGAATATGAATTAGAAAATAATTGCTTATTGATTAAAATGTTATAACCAATTGTAAGAACTTATCCTATTAACAACTTTAAAAGTTATGCAGGTTAGATTAGAATACTAACAAAAAAAACAAAAAAATAATGAACTAACATACTAATATGAATTTTTAATAAATTGTAACCTTGTCTATAAGCGGGAGGAGGGGATGAGAAACGAGCTCCTGGCTTATGTCCAGGAGCACGTCTCGTTAACCCCTTCAACCAACAGTTGATTCTTATTGAAATCAAAAATATTGGTTTAATAATTAAACTCTGATATATATATATGTTATAAGGAAATATCAGGGTAAAATTGTATTATATATCTGAATGTGAGGCCTCGTTTTAATATTTTAATATGTTATGATTAACTAAGAGAGCGGAGCTAGTTGAGTAACAACGCAATGGAAGTCAAAATAAGGTTTTTTCCCACCTACAGGTGGGTCACTCGCTACAGTGCCGACTATAGACACTGTAGCCTCACTTTTTTAGTTTTTTTTTTATCACATAAAATCACTTGTTTGTGTTTTGTGTTTAGTGATAAGAGTAATATGGACATACCAACAAAAGTTAATAATTCAAAAACTCCCCCAATACCTAAAGACCTGGGACATGGACGCACCACAAGATTCAAAGGTACTATAATTATTCAAAATGCATGACACCACACAAAAGAACCTAGGAGGAATCTCATTTTGTAGTTGGAATATAAGAGGTATTAACGAACCTATCAAAAGGGGTAAGATATTAGCTCAGCTAAAAATGTATAATTCTGACATTACCTTCCTACAAGAAACACACCTAAAACCTCAGGACCAAGTTAGGCTGAGGGCGAAATGGATAGGTCAAACATACCACTCTTCATTCACTTCAAAATCTAGAGGCACGTCAATTATCATAAGAAAAGGTATACCATTTAAAGCAAAGAATATTATAACAGATATAGAAGGGAGATACCTAATAGTTAATGGAGAAATCCATGACACTCCACTTACTTTGGTAAATATATATGCCCCTAACTTTGATAACCCCCACTTTTTCAATAAAATCTTCAATATAATTGCAGAGTCAAACTATCAAAATGTTATAATAGGCGGAGACTTTAACTGTGTTTTAGATCCGTACTTAGATAAATCAAGTCAAAAACAGAGAGGGAATATGAAATCGAAAACTGGGGAACTCCTCAATACCTACATAAATAACACTAATATAGCAGATGTTTGGAGAATTGTGAATCCAACTGGCAGGGAATATTCGTTTTACTCAATGGTACATAAGACATACTCACGTATAGACTACTTTCTGCTGGATACAAAATTAATCCCCCAAACATCTAATGCAATATACCATACAAATTCAATTTCAGACCATTCTCCACTAACTTTCTTTTTAAAACTGGAAGGATTGTCTAAGAATAATTCATTCTGGAGATTTAACTCTCAAATTTTAAAAGATCCACAAGCGAGTATATATTTAAAAGAACAAATGGAGGTCTTTTTTCAAACAAATGATACTTCAGATATATCGCCTACTTTACTTTGGGAATCTTTTAAAGCATACATTAGGGGTATTATAATTTCATATCAAGCTTTTCAAAATAAAAAGAATAAGAATGAACAAAGACAGTTAGAAGAACTTATTAGACAAATGGATATAGATAATGCTAAAGATCCATCAATAGATAAACATAATAAAAGAATAATTTTAAAATTTAAATTAAATAAATTATTATCTGCCAAACTTATAAGACTTTTTCAAATTACAAAACAAGAGCACTTTGAATTTGGGGATAAACCGCATAAACTTTTGGCTCACCAGCTAAAAAAACGAGAAAAGGAACATACTATACCAAAGATCAAATCAGATAAAGGGGAATTATTAACAACACCGAAGGATATTAATAAAAGATTTGCGCAATTTTACGAGAATTTGTATACATCTAAAACGATAATTGATTCCAATAATATCACAAAGTTCTTGGATACCTGTAATCTTCCAAAGTTAGAGCTGAAGGAACAAGAGGAACTGGGTGCACAAATCTCAATTAAGGAATTAGAAGATACAATAAACTCACTAAAAAATGGAAAAACACCAGGCCCTGATGGATTTACTAATGAATTTTATAAAAGCTTTTATGATAAAATAATACCAAGATTACAAAAAATGTACCAATACGCTTTTAAAAAACGAATACTACCTGATACATTAGCGGAATCAACGATTATATTAATACCTAAGAAAAATAAAGATTTAGAAGAACCTGGCTCATATAGAGCTATAGCATTGTTAAACACAGATCAAAAAATATTAGCGAAAACATTAGCTAGAAGATTAAGTAAATACATTAGTAAATTAATAAACCCAGATCAGACAGGGTTTATCCCTAAGAGATACTCTTCTAATAATATGAGACGTCTACTCAACATAATGCACTCACACAAATCTGAAGATCAAGAATTATCAATTATTTCGCTGGATGCTGAAAAAGCATTTGATCAAGTAGAATGGAATTATATGGATAAAGTATTACAAAAATTTCAACTGGGAGAGAATTTTATTTTATGGATTAAGTTACTATATAACAAACCTACAGCTAGAATACTTACTAATAACATATTATCCTCGAAATTTCAACTATCAAGGGGAAATAGACAAGGATGCTCATTATCACCACAGCTGTTTGCTCTCATTATTGAACCGCTAGCAGAAAAAATTAGAATACACCCTGATATTCATGGATATAATACTAAAGACTCATATAATAAAATATCTTTATATGCGGATGATATATTATTGTATATTACAAAACCTCAAATCACTTTACGAGGATTTTCAACCAGTCTCTGGCCCAATCCACTGTCCCACCCTGTCTGAAGTCCTCCACCATAGTCCCCTTGCCTAAAAAAACCCACATTTCCAGCCTCAACGACTACCGGCCAGTCGCACTCACAGCAGTGGTGATGAAGTGCTTTGAAAAACTGGTCCGGGGTCACATCACATCACTCCTGCCCCGAAGCTTTGACCCCCACCAGTTTGCGTATAGAGCGAACAGATCCACAGAGGACGCTGTAGCCACAGCCCTCCATGCTGCACTGTCCCACCTGGAGCAGCGGGGGAGCTACGTGCAGATGCTCTTTGTGGACTACAGCTCTGCTTTTAACACCATCCTTCCCCTCAAACTGGTGGACAAACTGGGGGACCTGGGACTTCCACACTCCACCTGCGTGTGGATAAATAGCTTCCTGTCGGGTCGCAGTCAGAGAGTCAGAGTGGGCCATCACACATCCACGGCCCTCAGCCTCAGTACCGGCTCTCCACAGGGCTGCGTGCTGAGCCCCCTGCTTTACACCATCTACACATATGACTGCACCCCCGCCCACCACAGTAACACCATTGTCAAATTTGCGGATGACACCACGGTGGTGGGGCTCATCTCTGGGGGGGATGAGTACGCCTACAGGGATGAGGTGGAGCAGCTGACAGTGTGGTGTGTAGAGAATAACCTGCTCCTCAACACCTCAAAGACCAAGGAGCTCATAATAGACTACAGGAAGAAGAAAACGGACATTACACCATTACTCATCAGAGGGGACTGTGTGGAGAGGGTGGCGGATTTCCGCTTCCTGGGAATCCACATTGAGGAGGACCTGACATGGAGCGTGAACACCTCTGCGCTGCTGAAAAAGGTCCAGCAGAGACTGCACTTCCTGAGGGTGCTCAGGAAGAACAACATCACCCAGAGACTGCTGCTGTCCTTTTATCGGTGCTCCATAGAGAGCATCCTAACATACTGTGTATGCGTGTGGTACACCAGCTGCACAGCCGCTAAGAGGAAAGCGCTCCAGAGGGCTATTGACAACGCCCAGAAGATTGTCGGCTGCCCTCTCCTCACCTTGGAGGACTTACACAGTTCCCACTGTCTCAAGAAATCCCAGAACATTATAAAGGACATTTCCCACCCCGGACACTCCCTGTTTGAACTGTTGCCGTCAGGCAGACAGTGCAGATCAATGAGGACAAGGACAAACAGACTCAAAAACAGTTTTTATCCCACAGCAATAACTACACTTAATGTGGCCACCAAATGAGCGCAGGTGCGCTACACACCAAAGGGATTGTGAAATCCACAGAAGAATGTATGGTTGTGTGTTTATGCTTGTTTTTTTCATGTTATTTATTTTAGTTGTTAATTTTAGATATTTCTCTTTTACGTATCGTTAGCTTTTAGATAATGTGTGAATGGTGCACTGACTGGTTGGCATTTTTAATGTCGTTGTACATGTTTACATGTTATAATGACAATAAAGAATTGCATTCATTTCATTCATTAATTCCCCACCCCCCCCACGCATTCAGTACATCTCCCCACAATCTCCTCCCATGCACTCTTAGTGGCTCTCCCACAAAGCATCCATTCCTGCCTATTAGGTTCACATTGTGATGAAGGACACGCAGGCAAGAAAAGTGGAAAAAGGATTTATTAAAGTTTAAAATGTGAATGACTTGAAATATAAGAACAATTTAAATGTTAAAGATGAGAATTATTAAGTTCTTTCTTGTTGTGTCTCTTGCTGCTGCTCAAAGGAGACAATTTAAATATAGAGAGATTGAGCGGTCAAATTTTAACAAAGAAAATCTGAGAATTTATCTCAGAAGTCATCATTCAACGAAGCACGCTTTTTATGACAACATTCTTGGTCGATGTTCCATCCTTCAGGAAATCTTTGACATTTCCCTTCATCTTTCCTCGACTAAGACACAAAAAGCTTTCCATGATGAAATACCGGTTTGTCGAGGTAGATCAACACCTTCTGCACTTTGTCCTTGTGCTTTATGGATCGTCAAAGCGAAACTTGATTGAATTGGGGAATTGGGTCTGCTGAAGGGGAATGTCTTCACCTATTAAATTGAGTGCATACACTGCTCTCTGCTCAGCATTCAGCAGAGGCTCATTCTCCTCAACAAAATGCTGTTGTTCAGTTCCATCGTATTGCAGTTCCTGGATTGACATCATCAAGGTGCATCCTTCCATTTCTTGGTTGTGGCAAATTAAAGAATTCCATTGTTTTGTTGTAATTCTCAATCCTCTGGACTCACTGAAGAATTTGTGCAAAACATTTTTTTGAGGCGGCGCTGTTGGGGTGGGGTGTGGCAAACGTCCTGCAGCCGAGGGAGGGGGACGGCTTCAGCCGGGGGCTCTCATAGAAACATAGAAGATAGGTGCAGGAGTAGGCCATTCGGCCCTTCGAGCCTGCACCGCCATTCAATATGATCATGGCTGATCATCCAACTCAGTATCCTGTACCTGCTTTCTCTGCATACCCCCTGATCCCTTTAGCCACAAGGGCCACATCTAACTCCATCTTAAATATAGCCAATGAACTGGCCTCAACTACATTCTGTGGCAGAGAATTCCAGAGATCGTGGGCTGATGAGGGAGGGGGGTGTCCTGCAGCAGGGGATGGGGGTGGCTTCAGGAGGGGGAACATCCTATAGCCAGGCGGAGGGCAGCGTCTTGAGGTGGTGATGTCAGTGGGGGGGGGGGCTGTGAGTGGCCTACTCATGACCTCTGGACTCTGCCTTGGGACTAACTCGTGGTCTCTGGACCGACTCACTCACTCACTCATGGCCTCTGGGCTGACAGACTGAATCATGGCTTGTGGACTGACTGACTAGTGCCCGACTTCTGGAGTCACGTCCGACTTTTGTAAACTGAAAACTGTAACATCCACATTGAGGAACAGATTCTTCCTGACAGCCATCAGGCTGTTAAACATATCGAATAAGCTCTGAACTACGAAAGACTATATTATTTGTACTATTTGTTATTTGTTGATCACACACACACACCCTCCACCTCACGCACACACACACACTCACACACAGACAAACACACAGACTCTCAGACACACACACAGACTCTCAGACACACACACACACAGACACACACACACATAAACTCTCAGACACACACACACACAGTCTCTCAGACACACACAGACACACACACGTATACACACGCTCTCAGACATACACTCTCACACACACAGACAGACACACACACACACAGACCCCCACACACACACAGACCCACACACACACACACACAGATTCACACACACACACACAGATTCACACACACACACAGATTCACACACAGACTCACTCACAGACACACACACACACACACAGACTCACACACACACACACAGACTCACACACACAGACAGACTCACACACACACACTCACACTTACACACAGAGTCACACTTACACACAGACTCACACTTACACAGACTTTCAGACACACACAGACTCACACAGACACACACACACACACACACACACACACACATATATATATATACACACAGACACATATACACGTACTGTTGCTACAATAAGCCAACTGGAGTACACGCGATGAACTGCAGGTAAGCCCTTACCATTGTTTCCAGCGTAGTGGGCCCATTAAAACCTGCCAAAATGGTCAATGTTTGCACTGTAAATAATTATGGAAATCGGGTTAAGCATAAGAGACATTTATCCTACTTCAGAATTCCAAAAGTGAGGAGAAATGATGATAGAAGCGAGAGCTGAAGGGACAACAACAGCCAAAGTGCTTGGCGGACATTGGCCGTGCAGATATCGAGATTGAAAATATTGGGAATTATCGCGTTTGCTCACTGCATTTCATCAAC
The DNA here is from genome assembly GCA_038087875.1 of Malacoraja senta. Taxonomy (NCBI): domain Eukaryota; kingdom Metazoa; phylum Chordata; class Chondrichthyes; order Rajiformes; family Rajidae; genus Malacoraja; species Malacoraja senta. Next base: position 86,037 of record JAXLNO010003974.1, read on the forward strand.
AGTAAGGCATTATTTGTGTTTTTTCTTGATTCCTTTGGCATCTAAAAAGGTTCAGAAGTGATCAATCTGGCTGTAAAATTTAAAAATCGCCCATGGTTCTCGTGGGTCTTTACATAAAAAAGAAAACGCCTCTGAAGCAAAATTTATCATTAAAAAATCGCAAACCATACGTGGGTGTTGAATTACATTTTACTCAGATGCAAGCCAAGGAATGGCATAATTGTTAGCTGTTAATTGGACATAATCAACCTCAGCAAATTGACAATATCCTATTGAAAGGGAGTGGGTGTTTAAGCTATCAGGACATTTTATTATTTGCCAAAATATACATTTCAATAGCACAATGATAGAAAACTTTCTTTTCAACACACCACTCGTAAGTCTGGAGATATTTTAATGATAAATTTCGCTTCAGAATCGTTTTCTTTTTGCATGTAAAATCCCACTTCAGAACCATGGGCGATTTTTAAATTTTACAGCCAGATTTATCACTTCTGAAACTTTTTAGATACCAAAGGAATCAAGAAAAAACACAAATAATGCCTTACCGTTGATGAAATGCAGTGAGCAAACGCGATAATTCCCAATATTTTCAATCTTGATATCTGCACGGCCAATGTTCGCCAAGCACTTTAGCTGTAGTTGTCCCTTCAGCTCTCGCTTCTCTTTACCTTCATTTCGCTTCACTTTTGGAATTCTGAAGTAGGATAGATGTCTCCCACGGTTACCCCGACTTCCACAATTATTTAGAGCGTATAAATTCTCCATTTTGGCAGTTTTTAACAGGTAGGAAAGTACCCGTTTCGTGTATTAACAACATATACCGGAAGCTGTGATGTCCTCCAGATGGATTGAGCGGCTCCGTGCGTCAAGCCCTTTGACCCGGTGACCCTACTTGCAACCCCCCTATACACACGCACACACTCTCAGACACACTCTCACACACACTCACAGACACACACACACACACAGTCACTCACACACAGACAAACAGACACACACACACAGACACACACACTCACCCACACAGACTCACACAGACACACACACACACACAGGCTCACTCACACATACACACGCAGACTCATACACACAAACACACAGACTCACACTCACAGACTCACACACACACACAGACTCACACTGACACACACACTCAGACTGACACACACTCAGACTCAGATGCACACACACACACACAGAGAAACACACTCAGACACAGACACACACAGACTCACTCACACACACACACACAGACACACACACATACACTGACTCACACACACACACTGACACACACACACACACTGACACACACACACACACTGACACACACATACACTGACTCATGCACACACTGACACACACACACTGACACACACGCACAAACAAAGACACACACACACACATTCAGACTCTGACTCACACACACACACACACTAACACGCTCACACACACTGACACATACACACACACACTCGGGCTCAGACTGACACACACAGACTCAGACTCACTCAGACTCGACACACACATGCACAGACAGACACAGACTCACTCACACACACTGACACACACACACACACACAGACTCACTCGCACACACACACACACAGATTCACACACACACACTGACTCACACACACACAGACTCACACTGACTCACACTCACTCACACAGACACACACTCACACACACACACACAGACTCACTCACACACACAACCGATACTAAAATAGCAAGTAACTTCAGAACGTGGTAAACATACAGTGTGTAAATCGAATGAATCAAATGTTTAAAGCCTCCTGTAGAGGCTGCTGCTGAAGCAAAAACGAGCAGTAAGCTCTCTTGAATTATTCAACAACGTCTTCACTCTGTGACTTCTGCAGTCAGCGCCATCTTGCCACGAACCGGAAATAATGCACACTCAGCACCATCTTGCCCCTAATGACGTCATCGGCGCCATCTTGCCACCTGCTGACTTTGTCCAATGATTTCACCACTTTCCAAATGTGCTGCTATCCCATCTTTAATAACTGACTCTAGCAGTTTCCCCACTACCGATGTTAGACTAACGTCTGTAATTCCCCGTTTTCTCTCTCCCTCCCTTCTTAAAAAGTGGGGTTACGTTTGCTACCCTCCAATCCTCAGGAACTACTCCAGAATCTAAAGAATTTTGAAAAATTATCACTAATGCATCCACTATTTCTGGAGCTACTTCCTTAAGTACTCTGGGATGCAGCCTATCTGGCCCTGGTGATTTATCGGCCTTTAATCCATTCAATTTTTTTAAATTTTTTTTAAAGGCCGATAAATCACCAGGGCCAGATAGGCTGCATCCCAGAGTACTTAAGGAAGTAGTTCAGAGCTTATTCGTTCTGTTTAATAGCCTGATGGCTGTCAGGAGGAAGCTGTCCCAAGGCAGTGAGTGAGTCCAGAGGCCTTGAGTAGGTCGCTCACCGCACCCCCCCTACTGAGATCCGCCACCTCAAGACGCTGCCCTCCGCCTGGCTTAGGATGCCCCCCCTCCTGAAGCTGCACCCATGCCCCGCTGCAGGACACTCCCCTCCCTCATCAGCCCACGGAGCCACCGCCTGAAGCCGTCCCCCTCCCTCGGCTACAGGACGTTTGCCACCCCCCACCTCGACAGCCCCCGCCTCAAAAAATGTTTTGCACAAATTCTTTTGTTTAGGTACTATCCCTGATTTCCCTTGTTATCCATGGATGCACTACCTTCCCTGATACATATTTTTTAATAATATTTTTATTAGAAGCAAGCACATATAATAAAAACATTTAATGTGTATCAGTCGTATATTATAAATATTATCAGTTATGAATTGGTGCTGCTTCTAGTTTTTTTATATAGTTAGAAAGTGAGAAAAGAAGGAAAGAAGAAAACAGAAAGAAAGCAAATGGCATAATAAAAAACAATGGAATAATTAACTAATAATACATCATTGGAGATAGGTTCGTAGATTATAAAATTTTACTATTCATCTAATCCTAAGTTCGAGCTTCAGTTAGGTTCTCGTGCTGAACCAATCTACCCCTTCAAATAGTCAATGAATGGAGACCATATTCTGACAAAAAGTTCTTGTTTGTCCATTAAGACAAGTCTAATTCCGGTGGCGCTATGGAGTAACAGAGACTCGCGCCGACTAGCTCCGCAGAAAACTGTTTGAAAACGGAGGAAAAGAACGGCTGACCTGCAGATAACGGCACCGACTGCTTACACCAAGCGTGTGACATCATCAGGCGCGTGACACCAGCGGTATGTCTACACAACATACCCCCCCACCAAAACGAGAAAAGCCGGTAAGCCCAAAGAAGTAGGCCTGACTGAAGCCTCGGGCTCAGGTTTAACGTTGTCCCAGGAAGATGTCTCAAAGAAGAAAAAAAGGGATATAGAAGAACTAAGAAGTTTCCTCGCACAAGAAATTATAAAGATAATGGAAGAATTGAAAAAACTTAAACAGAACTTTAAAGAAGAACTGCAAACTTTTAAAGAAGAAATTAAAGAAGAAGTCACAGCCTCAGTACAAGATGTACTAGAAGCCTGGAAGTTAAATATGGAAGAAAATCTTGATCAAAAGATTGAAGAGGTAAATGTTAAATTAAATTAGATGGAATCCAGATTTAACTAAGTTGGATCCCATCTTTCAGACACTTGATCAACAAAATACAGCTATAACTGAATTATCGGAAATTGCTGATACAATTGCTAAAACTACTAAAAAGCTTCTCGACGAGAACAAGCGTTTATCAGACTTATTGACTAAAATAACTGAAAAATGTATTGACTTGGAAGGACGTCAGAGACGCCAGAATTTAAGAATTGTGGGTGTTCGGGAAGGCAGAGAGGGGAACCGTGACCCCCGTGAATTTGCTGCTGATCTATTAAAAAGTCTTAAATCTGGATCAAGAACCTCTACTTGGTCGGGCACACAGAGTACTGGGACACCGCCCAGCGAAGTACGCCCCCCCCCCCCCCCAAGACAACTGATAGTGAAGGTGCAATATGATCATGTTTTGGAGGATATGATGAAGAAAATCATTCGCAGCAGAAATCTCATATTTGAAGGAGATAAGATCAGTATATATAGAGATTATCCTGTGGAGGTCGCCAGAAAAGAGCGCTGTTCACAGACACAAGAAGAATACTGAAGAAGATAACAAATCTGAGATATGGACTGATGTATCCAGCAACACTGAGAGTTACTTACGATAGTAATGAATATTTCTTCACCAAACACACAGAAGCATTTGAATTCGCCCAGAACATCGAGAATAAGACCGAGGACTGAACAATACTCAATATACACCTGATGGTGCCGGATATCGCTACCCCGCAGAGAAGAAATGGAACTTTAATTTGCTATATTTAAGGATTGCTTAAAATTTATTTTGAGAATCGAGCAGTTATTTTGCTATTGATATATAACATTTATATTTTAGTACTAATCATTACTAACTACTACTAATCATGATTACTAATTATTATTAATTATTATTAACTGGATCAACTTAGAATTAGCTAAAAGTATGAATTATAAATAATGTGTGATTCAGGCAATTTATTAATAAAAATTTAGGTTTTCTTTTTGATACTTTTGACTAATTTTTGATTGATATCTTTTCTATACGAGACTAATATTTTACTTGAAGACTAATAAATATTTCACTAACAGATTATAACCACTTTGGACTTAAAAATATGTTCACCTCCCCCCATAAATTGTTTTTATTGCAATTGAAACTTTTCCCTTAAGGAAAGTACGGAGCTAGTATTATTTTTTCTTTTATACAAAGGCTACGGAAGTCTTTAGATGTCTAGCCACATTAGGGTGGCTATCACTAACTTCACCAACTATAGATGTAGTTTTTTCCTTTCTTTTACACCTTACTAACATATTATTTTCTCTTTTTTTCTATTTTATACTATATTACAATTTTTATATTGAATGGAATTATAAGTCTTATTTAAGGAGTCCGGGAGGAAAATCTACGAGATCTAAAATTCATAGATACATAGATACATAGAAAATAGGTGCAGGAGTAGGCCATTCGGCCCTTCGAGCCTGCACCGCCATTCAATATGATCATGGCTGATCATCCAACTCAGTATCCCGTACCTGCCTTCTCTCCATACCCCCTGATCCCTTTAGCCACAAGGGCCACATCTAACTCCCTCTTAAATATAGCCAATGAACTGGCCTCAACTACCCTCTGTGGCAGAGAGTTCCAGAGATTCACCACTCTCTGTGTGAAAAAGTTTTTCCTCATCTCGGTCTTAAAGGATTTCCCCCTTATCCTTAAGCTGTGACCCCTTGTCCTGGACTTCCCCAACATCGGGAACAATCTTCCTGCATCTAGCCTGTCCAACCCCATAAGAATTTTGTACGTTTCTATAAGATCCCCTCTCAATCTCCTAAATTCTAGCGAGTATAAGCCAAGTCTATCCAGTCTTTCTTCATATGAAAGTCCTGACATCCCAGGAATCAGTCTGGTGAACCTTCTCTGCACTCCCTCTATGGCTATAATGTCCTTCCTCAGATTTGGAGACCAAAACTGTACGCAATACTCCAGGTGTGGTCTCACCAAGACCCTGTACAACTGCAGTAGAACCTCCCTGCTCCTATACTCAAATCGTCTTGCTATGAAGGCCAACATACCATTCGCTTTCTTCACTGCCTGCTGCACCTGCATGCCTACTTTCAATGACTGGTGTACCATGACACCCAGGTCTCGCTGCATATCCCCATTTCCTAATCGGCCACCATTTAGATAATAGTCTGCCTTCCCGCTTTTGCCACCAAAGTGGATAACCTCACATTTATCCACATTATACTGCATCTGCCAAACATTTGCCCACTCACCCAGCCTATCCAAGTCACCTTGCAGCCTCCTAGCATCCTCCTCACAGCTAACACTGCCCCCCAGCTTAGTGTCATCCGCAAACTTGGAGATGTTGCTTTCAATTCCCTCGTCCAGATCATTAATATAAATTGTAAATAGCTGGGGTCCCAGCACTGAGCCTTGCGGTACCCCACTAGTCACTGCCTGCCATTGTGAAAAGGACCCGTTTACTCCTACTCTTTGCTTCCTGTTTGCCAGCCAGTTCTCTATCCACATCAATACTGAACCCCCAATACCGTGTGATTTAAGTTTGTATCCTAATCTCTTATGTGGTACCTTGTCGAAAGCCTTCTGAAAGTCCAGATACAACACATCCACTGGTTCTCCCCTATCCACTCTACTAGTTACATCCTCGAATAATTCTATAAGATTCGTCAGACACGATTTACCTTTCGTAAATCCATGCTGACTTTGTCCAATGATTTCACCACTTTCCAAATGTGCTGCTATCCCATCTTTAATAACTGACTCTAGCAGTTTCCCCACTACCGATGTTAGACTAACTGGTCTGTAATTCCCTGTTTTCACTCTCCCTCCCTTCTTAAAAAGTGGGGTTACGTTTGCTACCCTCCAATCCTCAGGAACTACTCCAGAATCTAAAGAGTTTTGCAAAATTATCACTAATGCATCCACTATTTCTGGAGCTACTTCCTTAAGTACTCTGGGATGCAGCCTATCTGGCCCTGGTGATTTATCGGCCTTTAATCCATTCAATTTACCCAACACCACTTTCCGACTAACCTGGATTTCACTCAGTTCCTCCATCTCCTTTGACCCGCGGCCCCCTGCTATTTCCGGCAGATTATTTATGTCTTCCTTAGTGAAGACGGAACCAAAGTAGTTATTCAATTGGTCCGCCATATCCTTGTTCCCCATGATCAATTCACCTGTTTCTGACTGCAAGGGACCTACATTTGTTTTAACTAATCTCTTTCTCTTCACATATCTATAAAAACTTTTGCAGTCAGTTTTTATGTTCCCTGCCAGTTTCCTTTCATAATCCATTTTCCCTTTCCTAATTAAGCCCTTTGTCCTCCTCTGCTGGTCTCTGAATTTCTCCCAGTCCTCTGGTATGCTGCTTTTTCTGGCTAATTTGTACGCATCATCTTTTGCTTTGATACTATCCCTGATTTCCCTTGTTATCCACGGATGCACTACCTTCCCTGATTTATTCTTTTGCCAAATTGGGATGAACAATTTATCTGATGTTCGGGTGTAAGGTAGGGTTTAATGTGCTGAACCATTTGCTCTATTATAGACCACCCTAATCATAAGATGCAAGATGTTAATATGAAAATTGGGGGTGAAGGAATTACATTCTGTAGCTGGAATGTAAAGGGAATTAATGAACCAATCAAGAGAGGTAAAGTATTAGCTCATTTAAATTCACTTAAAGCAGACATAATATTCCTCCAGGAAACACATCTTAAAAAGGAAGCACAACATCGATTGAAAGCAAAATGGATTACTAAAGTGTATCATTCTTCATTCACACATAAGTCTAGAGGGGTCGCAATATTAATTCGTAAACGTATACCTTTTGAACATACATCAACTGCAGAAGATATCGACGGTAGATATATTGTATTAGTTGGTGAGTTATATTCAAACAAATGATTCTTCTTAATGTATATGGACCAAATTTTGATAGTCCCTTGTTTTTAAAGAAAATATTCAATACTATCCCGGAATTTACACAACATAATCTAATAATTGGTGGAGACTTAAATTATACACTAGACTCTTATTTAGACAGATCATCAACTCAAAGAAAATTAAAATCTCAGTCAAGTGAATTTCTAAACTTATATATTAACACTACCAACATCAAGGATGTCTGGAGAATTGAAAATCCATCCGGACGAGAATATTCATTTTACTCACCAGTGCATAAAACCTACTCAAGGATAGACTATTTCTTAATAGACTCCAAACTCATACCATTTTCCTACAACTCGAAATATCATAATATTGTAATCTCGGACCATGCACCACTAACATTTATGATTAAACTAAATGGAATGGCCGAGAAACAGACACAATGGAGACTTAACCCCCAAATTTTAAATGATAAGGTATGTCATGAATACCTTATAAAACAGATTAATATGTTTTTTGAGGCTACTGACCACCCCGGAATTTCTGCTTCCCTTCTCTGGGAAACATTTAAAGCATTTGTACGAGGAGCATTAATCTCCGCCCAAGCATTTCATAATAAAGAGAATCGGGCTAAGCAACAGACATTGGAAATGGAAATAATGCAATTAGATATAGAAAATGCAGCAGCGCCATCTATGGTAAAACACAATAAAATTGCAGTACTGAAATATAAGTTAAATAAAATATACTCAGACCGAGTTATAAAACTCTATCAACATACTAAACAATTAAACTTTGAATTTGGTGACAAACCACAAAAACTATTTGGCACGTCAGCTTCGTAAACTGGACGGGGAAAAAACAATTTATAAAATTAGAACAGATAAGGGAGAAATATTAACACTACCCAAAGATATCAATGATAGATTTTTACAATACTATCAAAAACTTTACTCAACCAAAGTGACAGAACAATCAGCAGGAATGGAAGCACTTTTACAGAAATGTAATCTTACAGGTTTAGATATGAAAGAGAGAGAATTACTAGGTGCTGAAATAACTGTAAAAAGATATCAAAGAGTAAATTAGATCTTTAAAAAATGGAAAGGCCGCAGGTCCTGATGGCCTAAGTTCTGAATTTTATTTAAAGATTTATGATCTGATTTCCCCACACCTACAGACATTGTATAAATACGCCTACACTCAAAAGAAATTAACAGAAACTTTAAACGAATCTACAATAACACTTATACCAAAAACTGATAAGGATCTTGAAGACCCAGGTTCATAGAGCAATAGCTCTCTTAAATACTGATCTAAAAATATTAACTAAAATCCTATCTCATAGATTGAGTTTAGTGATTAACAAATTAATACACAACGAACAAACAGGTTTTATTCCAAAACGTTATTCATTTCATAATTTGAGACGACTATTCAATATTATTTACTCAAATAGAATTGCTAATGTAGACCTAGCAATCATTTCGTTAGATGCTGAAAAAGCATTTGATCAGGTAGAATGGTCATATTTATTTTCGGTGATGGAAAATTTTCAACTGGGAGAGAAGTACTGCACATGGGTTAAACTTTTTATATTCTAATCCAACAGCTAGAATATTAACAAATCAAATGTTATCAACTAAATTTAATCTTTCTAGAGGTTGTAGACAAGGATGCCCGCTATCCCCATTATTATTCGCCCTGGCGATTGAACCATTAGCAGAAAGTGTTAGAGCCCATCCAGAAATATACGGGTATAATACTAAAGACACAATGAATAAAATATCTTTATATGCAGATGATGTATTAATATATATTACAAAGCCAGAAACTAGCATTCCAAACCTAATAAATCTAATAACTCAATTTGGCCTGTTTTCGGGATATAGAATTAATTGGAACAAAAGCGAAATTATGCCAATAACGAAATTCAATTTACATACACTACAACAATTCCCTTTTAAAATAGTTAAGGATAAACTTAAATATTTAGGAATTTATGTAACTAAGACATATACTTCTTTATTTAAATTAAACTTCCCACCTTTAATGAATAAACTACATAAGAATATTCAGTATTGGAAAACACTCCCTATTTCAATGTTTGGTAGAATTAATGCTATAAAAATGATTTTTTTACCGCAATTATTGTACTTATTTCAATCAATTACAATTTTTTTTTTTTAAGTCGATTCCATTGTTACAAGCTTTATTTGGGATTATAAGAATCATAGAATAAGCTGATTTATTCTTTTGCCAAACTGGGATGAACAATTGTTGTAGTTTATCCATGCAGTCTTTAAATGCCTTCCATTGCATATCCACCGTCAACCCTTTAAGAATCAATTGCCAGTCTATCTTGGCCAATTCATTTCTCATACCCTCAAAGTTACCTTTCTTTAAGTTCAGAACCCTTGTTTCTGAATTAACAATGTCACTCTCCATCCTAATGAAGAACTCAACCATATATGGTCACTCTTGCCCAAGGGGCCACGCACAACAAGACTGCTAACTAACCCTTCCTCATTACTCAATACCCAGTCTAGAATAGCCTGCTCTCTCGTTCCTCTACATGTTGGTTTAGAAAACTATCCCGCATACATTCCAAGAAATCCTCTTCCTCAGCACCCCTGCCAATTTGATTCACCCAATCTATATGTAGATTGAAGTCACCCATTATAACTGTTTTACCTTTGTTGCACGCATTTCTAATTTCCTGTTTGATGCCATCCCCAACTCCACTACTACTGTTAGGTGGCTTGTACACAACTCCCACTAGCGTTTTCTGCCCCTTAGTGTTTCGCAGCTTTACCCATATTGATTCCACATCCTCCAAGCTAATGTCCTTCCTTTCTATTGCGTTAATCTCCTCTCTAACCAGCAACGCTACCCCACCTCCTTTTCTTTTCTGTCTATCCCTCCTGAATATTTTTTTTTTTTTTTTTTTTTAATTTTTATTTATTAGAAGTACATTACATTACAACCACATACATTAATACTCGTCATTTGTATCTTCTTACAATTAATGTACTCCCTTTATTTATTTTTTTACACTAGAAAAGGAAAAGATTGAAAGAAAGAAGAAAGTGAAGGAAAAAGTGAAAGTGTAGAAAAGTGTAGAAAATGTAACAACAAAAAAGGACGAAGACCCTATAAGAGCGAAATTAAAAACAAAAGAAAAAGAGTTAAGAAATAGGCCCTAGGAAAAAAAAGAGAAAGAGAGAGAGGAAAAAAAAAAAAAAGAAAAACAAATGTTTTTTTAAGCATTACGTAAATAGGACATACCAACTCTTCAACTATCATCCCCCCTTACCTGACCTCAATTTTTTATTTTTTTTAAAGTAATTTTGCACCCTATGTTTGTAATAATTCTATAAATGCAGACCACGTCAGGTGGAAGTGATCTGGTTTACCTGCTAAGAGGAGTCTTATCTCTTCTAGGTGTAATGTTTCAAACATATTTGAAATCCACATATTTATAGTTGGCCTCCTGAATATTGAATATTCCCAGCCTTGGTCACCCTGGAGCCATGTCTCCGTGATCCCAACTATATCATATTCATTAATAACTATCTGCACATTCAACTCATCCACCTTATTACGAATGCTCCTTGCATTGAGACACAAAGCCTTCAGGCTTGTTTTTACAACACTCTTACCCCTTATACAATTATGTTGAAAAGTGGCCCTTTTTGATTTTTGCCCTGGATTTGTCTGCCACTTTTACTTTTCACCTTGCTACCTATTGCTTCTACCCTCATTTTACACCCATCTGTCTCTCTGCTCATGCTCCCATCCCCCTGCCACATTAGTTTAAATCCTCCCCGACAGCACTAGCAAACACTCCCCCAAGGACATTGGTTCCATTCCACCCTAGGTGCAGACCGTCCTGTTTGTACTGGTCCCACCTCCCCCAGAACTGATTCCAATGCGCTAGAAATTTGAATCCCTCCCCCTTGCACCATTTTTCAAGCCACGTATTCATCTGCAATATCCTCTTATTTCTACTCTGACTAGCACGTGGCACTGGTAGTAATCCAGAGATTATTACCTTTGAGGTCCTACTTTTAAGTTTATCTCCTAGCTCCCTAAATTCACCTTGTAGGACCTCATCCCATTTCTTACCTATATCGTTGGTGCCAATGTGCACCACGACAACTGGCTGTTCACCCTCACCCTCCAGAATGTTCTGCAGCCGTTCAGTGACATCCCTGACCTTTGCACCAGGGAGGCAACATACCATCCTGGAGTATCATTTGCGGCCGCAGAAACGCCTATCCATTCCCCTTACAATTGAATCCCCTATTACTATAGCCCTTCCACTCTTTTTCTCCCCTCCTGTGCCGCAGAGCCACCCATGGTGCCATGAACTTGGCTGCTGCTGCCTTCCCCTGATGAGCCATCTCCCCCAACCGTATCCAAAATGGTATATCTGTTTAGGAGGGAGATGACCGCATGGGGAGTCCTGCACTACCTGCCTACTGCTACGCTGGCTAATGGTCACCCGTTCCCTTTCTGTCCGCTTAACTTTTACCTGTGGTGTGGCCAGATCACTGTACGTGCTATTCACAACTTTCTCAGCATCGTGGATGCTCCAGTATGAATCCAACTGCAGCTCCAATCGTTCAATGCGGTATTCCAGTAGTCACCAGGGACACCGACAATATCCCTGATCTCCCACATGTATGAGCAAACCATTGGGCCGATCTCAACTGACATGGCTTACCCCCAAATTAAATCAACTCACTCACACTATAAAAATCTTAATCCTTTACTAAAAAGCACTGTACCCTTAACTCACTGAACCCTTAACTCACTGTACCCTTAACTCACTGAACCCTTAACTCACTGAACCCTTAACTCACTGTACTCTTATGTCACTGAACCCTTAACTCACTGAACCCTTAACTCACTGTACTCTTATGTCACTGAACCCTTAACTCTCTGTACCCTTAACCAGAAAGCAGAAATGCAAACCTGGGGTTGCTCCCAATCAGCTGCTTCCTCTAGTCCGCTTCCACCAATCAGCGGTTTCCACCAGACCACTTCCTTTGAAGTGTGATTGAACGTTACAGAGTGAGTACTCCTCCTCTCGCTCCAACTGCTCCTGGGCCTCTGTGGAGCAAAGCCCCGCGCTCGATTTTTAAACTCACCGCCCGGAAACTCCTCCTCTCGCTCCAACGGCTCCTGGGCCTCTGTGGAGCAAAGCCCCGCGCTCGATTTTTAAACTCATATATAATATAATTGTGTGATCTGACCTTGCTTCAAGTATGACGCATTCCTTTGAATAAAATTAACGGGAGAAGCATTTAAACAAAGATCCTATAGGATTTTTTTTTTAAGCTGTCAGATGCGAGCACAATTATCATTTGAACTTTGGACGTAGATTTTCGTAGAGAAGGAATAGGCGACGTTTCGGGTCGAGACACTTCTTCAGACCCTTTGTGAACATTGAAATGTCTGATGGTCCAATGCGGAGATGTTTGAAGAGAAGGCATCCAGACATACTTCATCTCATAAGGAGAGACAAAGAACACTACATTCATTTTTCGTGCGGGTACCACTTTCCAAAAGGTATATTTTAACTGCTGATCAACTACCTATCTTTTCTCATATCACTTTTTTATATTTTGTATGAATATTATTGCATGGAAGAAACTGCAGAAAATCGACCATATCATGTGCGAGTAGTCCGTTCTTGTTCAGTGATATCATGAAAGAATGTTACTTAATCATATACTTTATCCGGGACTTGCACTCTAGGTTAGATTCAGTAAGATTCGGTCTCATTTTCATCAATTTCACCTCATTTTAGATCTAGCTAGCTAATCACGAGATCCAACATCATATTGTTATAGCATGATTTTCCAGTATCAATTGCAGTATCTAATGTTTATCTCAACTTGATGAAATACTGTTTAAGAAGGAACTGCATATGCTGGAAAATCGAACGTAGACAAAACTGCTGGAGAAACTCGGCGGGGACAAAACTGCTGGGGAAACTCAGCGGAGACAAAACTGTTCGAGAAAGTCAGTGGGGAGTCCCCGCTGGTTTCTCCAGCAGTTTTGACCCCGCCGAGAAAATGCTGGAGAAACTCAGCGGGGACACCAGAAACAGAAGATAGACACACATAGCTGGAGTCACTGAGCGGGACTCTGGAGAGAAGGAATAGGTGACGTTTCCAGTCTTCAGACCGCTATCTTCTGCAGTTTGGACGAATAATTTACTTTCAATACTGCTTGTAGCAATGTTACAAAATTTTGAGATTTTAAAAATAAAGTCTATAATTTATCCCATCAGATAAAGCAGAAAAAGAAGTTTAATTTGACACCTAATTCACTTTCATATCTTCAGTATTAAAAAAGTTATGGCCATTTTCATACTCGGATATTAGCATCTTGTTCCCTATTGCTTTTCCATTGACTTAACACAAAAGCTGTGATCGAGGACAGTCAAAAGCCCATAACTTTCTTAAAAATTAAGAGCTGAAAGAAATTTTCAGTTATTATAGATTGAAGCATTCTGAAACAAATATGAAACAATCTTACTCAGATGACATGAAATTAAAGCATATAATTAGTTAGTTACCTAATTGTAGCTAATTACAAAATTCAATTACTAGATCTAAACATCTATCAATTTCTTAAGAATAGATTAACATTTTTAAATAGCCTAAGTGTCCAAATAACATTCACACAAGAATTCACAATATAACATAATTTTTAAATCTCATTGTCATGGATTTACAGGCCAAATGGAAGGAATTTAATGTTTAATACCTGTAAATTAATGGCCATTTAAATAATCTTGCGAATGGGGTTTTCTGGAACGCGATCAATTTGAACGTTGATTTGCGGTGAATTTAACCCCGTATTGCATTAAAAATTCTGCCGTTAGTTCTGGGAAAAGAATTACCGTTTCGCATTAAAAAATGTGAATTAAAGGCTTCTTAAGAAGCACTTTTATACATTAAAATAAACTACTTTCGTTTACCTGTTCCGTGTGTGAAATCCGTCCCCGCTGTCGGCGTTGACGGCATCAGAAGCTGATTTTAAAATGACTCCAGCGATCGAATAAAAATAAAAAATACACAAAATGCCCGTCGGAACGATTTTTCAGCAAACGCTTGCACTCCAACAAAATATTAACCAGGACAAGGTAGGAGAAACCCGCGTTTTAACACCGCCCCCCCTTAAAGGCGCCAAAATCGCGCACACGGCCAGTGGCAGAATTGCAGCGCCGCTGAAGGTAAGTATTGTAACATACCTACTGCTTGCAGCGTGTATTCAATATTGCACCATTTTCTACCTTAATGTTGTTGATACACGCTGTGGAAATCAAACGTGTGTTTTAAAGTGAGTTTTAAAGCTTGCTCTGTTTTTAGAGCACGGTCCTATTTCTAAGTTGTTGCTCGCTGTATAGACCCTGGCAGCTGAATTTTCTCCAGAGGGTTTAGTTCGCTCTGCCTGTTATCGCTGGAGGCCCAGGCTAGTCTCCAAGTCTCTTCCTTTTACTTGGTAGATGTGTTTGGGAGCAAAGCAGCCTTCTCCGGGGGTTGGGGGGGGGGGGCGTGGGGACACGATGTTAGTCAGGAAGGGTACACTCGGTTGCATTTTTTAGTGATCACTTTCACGAACAAACACGGTCTGAAACAAAAACACCGATACGCGGGGCAGATGAGTTACAACATTCAATGCACCTCTCGGGGTACAGGCGAGTCTGTAAGAATCGTCCCACTGACACTAATGGTGCGAATAGTAGACGCAAAATACTGGAGTAACTCAGCGGGTCAGGCAGCATCTGTGAAGGAAAGGTTCTGACCAGACACATCGCCCACTCCTCTCCAGAGATGCTGCCTGGCCCGCTGAGTTACTCCAACGTTTTGTGTCTGCCGCCGGTAACTACTAAGGTAAGTGAGCCTGCGATGGATCAGTTACAAGTTGGGGGGAGATTACAATTTTTCTTACATGAATGGCATTGGATAACATCTGATCCTTTTATACTGCTCAGTATAGAAGGTTTCCAAATTGAGTTCATTTCTGACTCACCTCCACCCACTCAGCATACACCTAGCCGCACCTTTGTGTTTTCACAACAGGAGCGTATGGGTGCACAAGGAGAAATTGAGTCTTTGCTCAAGAAAGGGGTAATTGAGAGGTCGAGTCGTGAGCCTCACCAGTTTGTGTCCAACATATTTACTAGGCAAAAGAAGGATGAAGGATGTCAAATTATCCTTGATTTAACAGAACTTAACACCTTTGTGCAGCATAAACACTTCAAAATGGAAACTTTTGTCACTGCCAAACAACTGCTTTCCAAGGGATGCTACATGGCAAGCATTGACCTCAAAGATGCATACTATTCAGTGGCCATTCATGAAGATCACAGGAGATTTTTGAAGTTTAACTGGATGGAGCAGTTGTGGCAGTTTAAAGCATTGCCTAATGGATTAACCTCAGCCCCCAGACTATTCACTAAATTGCTAAAACCAGTCCTGGGGCTACTCAGGGCACAGAATCATATAGTCATGGCATATTTGGACGACATCTTAATCATTGGGAGGACTTTGGAATTAGCTGAATTATCTGTGTCAGCTACAAAACTCATTTTTGAGAAACTGGGGTTCTTAAATCCATCCAGTTAAGTCTAAATTGGTACCATCTACGATAATTGACTATTTGGGATTCACCATTAACTCAGTACACATGTCAGTGACTCTGCCTCGGGGCAAGCAATTAGAGTTAATTGAAGCCTGCAGGGAACTCATTGTTAATAATCAACCTTCTATTAGACATGTGGCTAGTATAATTGGAAAATTAGTGGCTGCTTTCCCAGCTGCTCAGTTCGGGCCTTTGCACTACCAAAACTTACAGCGTGCAAAGGAACAGGCACTCAAGCTTCATAGAGGTCACTTCGATAGACCCATGCAATTGCCAGTTGAATCCCTGGCTCAGTTACAATGGTGGGTTACCAATATTCAGTATTGTTCTAGTACTATTTTAGTCTATACACCATCAGTTATCCTGCAGACTGATGCCAGTGCGCTAGGTTGGGGTGCTACCGACACCGTCTCGAGCTGCGGTGGCAGATGGGATCTGCAGGAATCATCGATGCTTCAGTCACACGGTATTAACTACTTAGAGTTGTTGGGAGCACTGTATGGGTTAAAGGCTTTTTGTACCAACATACATCATGTGCATCCCAAGTTCAGATTGACAACACTACAGCAGTAGCATACATTAATCACATGGGTGGAAGTAAGTCTGTATCCTGTGATAAATTGTCTAATCTCATCTGGCTGGTGTATTGCGAGAAACATCTGGGTTTCAGCTATCTACTTACCAGGTAGATATAACACGGTGGCAGACACCATGTCACGACAGTTCAATGACAACAAAGAATGGATGTTGAATCACGAAGTGTTTAATGACATTGTCCTTCGTTATGGTGTACCGGACATTGATCTGTTTGCATCCAGGCTTAATCATCAGTTACCAATTTACATATCATGGGAGCCAGACCCAGGGGCAAGATACAAGATACAAGATACAAGATACATTTATTTGTCACATGTACCAGTTGGTACAGTGAAATGTGTGGTTACCATACAGCCATACAATAAAATAAAGAACACAACACACGATAGAGTCTAACATAAAACATCCCCACACAGCAGAATCAAATGTTTCCCACTGTGAGGGAAGGCACCAAAGTCAGTCATCTTCCTCCGATGTTTCTCCGTGGTCGGGGCCTCCGGAGCCCTCCGCAGTCGCCGCAACGGGTGGCCCGCCGCTCAGGCCCGCTCGCCGGGATGTTGGAACTCCGACGTCGGAACAGGAGGCCAACCCCAGCGGCTTGGACCTACGAATCGGCCGCTACCCACCGGAGTCTGCGACTCCCGAAGTCCCCAGGCCGCGCCGGGCGGGGATTCACACAGGCGGCCCTCGGCAAAGGACCCCAGGGACTCCCCGATGTTGTTCAGCGCCGCCCACGCTGGGTGCTCCACGACCCACAGCTCCGCGATGTCGACGCTGCAGGCCCAACGCTCCGGAGCTTCAAACGGCGATCCAGGTAGGCATCGCCCGCTCCGTGGTGAATCCAGCACCGCGCCGCCGCAGCTCTGGTCCGGTCTCCGGTAGGAAAGGCCGCTCCGATCCAGTTGGTAGGCCGCGTGGAGGGGGGTGAGGACCCGACTCGGAGAAATAGTCGCATCCTCGCCAGGAAGCGACTGGGAAGCGGTTTCCCCCTTACCCTACCCCCCTCCCCCACATAAAAAAACTAAAGAATTCCCAAAACAAACTGGTCAGCCAAACTAAAATAAAAAAAGATAGGAAAAAACGAACAGACTGTAGGCAGTAGCAGTAGATGCATTCTCGCTACACTGTGGTGGAAAATTTTGTATGTTTTACCCCCATTCTGCCTCATTAGTCGATGTTTGACCAAAATCAGGCAAGACTCCGCCTCTGGCATATTGGTAGTACCAGACTGGCCTACTCAGCATTGGTTCCCACTGGTTCTAGCTTTAATTACACAGCCTTTTATGGCAGTGCCCAAGAGCAGAAATCTGCTGGTACACCCGGTGACAGGGGAAAGCCACCCTCTTCATGACCGTATAAATTTATTGGTTTGCAGATTCTGAGGAGACCGTTCCTGGGGCTCGGGCTTTCTGGCCGTACGATAGATGTCATCAGTGCGGCCTGGAGGAAGAGCACCCAGAAACAGTACATCACTCACATAAGGAAATGGGAGATGTACTGTTCCCGCTCTAATATTTCCTATGACACGGCTTCTAGCACGGACGTTTTGGAGTTTCTTTCGTCACCTTTTTATGATCACAAGCTCAGTTACAGTGCCATTAATAGTGCCAGGAGCACCCTGTCATCTTATTTATGGCTGGGGTCAGGGAAACACATGGTAGGATCTCACTCTTTAATAACAAAGTTTATGAAGGGCATTTTTAACTCCACTCCCCCTAGGCCCAGATATTCACAAATATGGGATGTGAGCGTGGTTCTCACGCTGCTCCGTCAGTGGGCACCAGCTTCATCTCTGTCTCTGCACCATCTTACACTTAAAGTAGTCATGCTCATGGCGCTGGCCTCAGCTCAACGGGTCCAGACATTACATAAACTCAGACTGGACAGTATGGGTACATCTTGTAATAACATCACCTTTTTGTTCATGACCTCATTAAGCAGAGCAGGCCAGGGATGTTGGGGCTCAAATTGAGTTTTATGGCATACCTCTCAGACCCACGATTGTGTGTGTTGTCACACATACTTCAATACATTAAGGTCACTAAGAGCCTGAGAGGCTTGGAACTCTCCTTCTTTGTTAGTTATACTAAACCTCATAAAAAGGTTACAGTGCAGACCATCTCTAGATGGATTAAACAGGTTCTGCCGTGTGCAGGAGTGGACACTGACACTTTTAAACCTCATTCCACCAGGGCTGCATCGACATCTGCAGCAAGGGATATGGACGTCCCTCTCGACCACATTCTAGCGGCTGCGGGATGGTCTAATGAGTGGACGTACCAAAGGTTTTATAACAAGCCTATCGCCAGACCGGGGATTTTTGCTGATTCTGTTTTAAGTTCTGTTTCACAGTTTCCCCCCTGGGTGAGAGGGGTCACTGTTATTTTTTCTTTTGTTATTAAAGCATCAGAATTGTTTAACCACGTCATGTTTGAATGCATTAATTTTTCTCACTCTTCCTTGTCAATGGATGCAGTTGTGACGCGTGGAGTCGTTCCTCGGCATGAAATCACAGAGCTTCAAAATCTTCACGTAGCCACTCACTTGACTCCAAAGTAAAGTAGTAAGATTAAACGAGAACTTACCAGTTTGAAGTTTGATCTTTATTTTAAGAGGAGTTACGATGAGCGATTACGTGCCCTCCGCTCCTGGCCCTCGTAACATAAAGATTTTTCTGTAAGTTCTAGTCAACTCGAATCTTACTATTTTAGTTCAAAAACTCTTCTCTGTGATTTCACACCGCTGCTTTGAGGATTGACGCGCATGCGTGGTGACGGCCTTCTTCACGTAATCGCTCATCGTAACTCCTCATAAAATAAAGATCAAACTTCAAACTGGTAAGTTCTCGTTTAATCTTACTATTAAGACACATGTGCTATAACATCAGGATAAGAGCTCAAGCAAGAAAACCAAGCCCAATGCCAAAGTAGTATCTAAATTGCAATAGGACTATCACTGACGTCATCTTCAGTGATGAGCTATCCACATGTTGGCAAACGCACAAGATAAATGTTTCACCAATAAACCGTATCCCAGTGCCACATGAGAATCTAAAATGCCTTTGGCAAATAGAGAGAGGGAATCTCCACCTGTTGATTGAATTGAATTGAATTGAATTTCCTTTATTGTTATTCAAACAAGTTTGAACAAAATTTCGTGCATGAAAGTAACAAAGGCAACAAAACACACAATTACAGAGACCAAATGCTTTCTGCAGATTATAAAGCAATCTTATTAACTAATTGACACCCTCTATTTTTACAGCTGGCAATTGGGGAAAAAATGTTTAATACATCCCAGAATATAAAGTTTTAGGTTCCATATAATGCAGATAATTTATATATTGCTTGGTTTTAATAGCTAGGTTTCCATACTTCAGCTACCACAGATTTAAAAAACACTGGGCATCAAGCAGCTTGAAAGTGTCCTGTCCTATAGTATGAAGAAGGGTTTCGGCCCGAAACGTTACCTATTTCCTTCGCTCCATAGATGCTGCTGCACCCGCTGAGTTTCTCCAGCATTTTTGTGTACCTGTCCTATAGTATGTTGTCCAGCATGATGTCCAGTGTTTTTTTAATCTGTGGTACAGATCTGCACTAATTGACGCATTCTAACGGTAACGGCCCCGTAGTAGAATCCCGAGCTAATTACAGGGCGCACGGTTGAGGCTTCCGATGTCGAGCGTGTGTGTGTGAGTGTGCGCATGCGCGTGCGGCCGCCAAGAAATTGCGTCCCCTCTGTCCCGCGGTCCCCTCCATGTTTTGACAGCGATTTCCGTCACTGGCCCTAGCTATGCCTGCCTCTTTGTACGGTACGTCGAACAATCCTTGTTCGAGTCATACCGTGGCCCTATCCCCAAACTCTACCTCTGCTACATCGACGACTGCATTGGTGCTACCTCCTGCACCCACACACAACTCACTGACTTCATCCATTTCACCACTAACTTCCATCTGGCACTCAAATACACCTGGACCATTTCCAAAGTTTCCCTACCATTTCTTGACCTCACTATTTCCATCACAGGTGACAGACTACTGACCGACATCGACTATAAACCCACTAACTCCCATGGCTATCTGGACTACACTTCTTCCCACCCTGCTTCCCGTAAGGACTCCATCCCCTGCTCCCAATTCCTCCGTCTACGCCGCATCAGCGCCCAGGATGAGATGTTCCACACCAGGCAGAAAAACGGCCCACCTCCAGGGAGTGTCCTGGCACCCACCTTGTTCAATATCTATGTTAATGACCAGCATATCCATCCCAACACCAGGAGTTTCATTTATGCAGATGACCTGTGTATACCACGCCACTAATCCCAGGTCCAGCCCACTGTTGCTCTGGAAGTGACTTCCAGGCACAGACTCCGACACCACCTGACCTGCCCACAATTCCATCCCGCTACTCCCAGGCCCACTCCCGGCACCAGCCCGCTGTTACTCTGGACGTGACCTCCGGGACAGACTCCCCGAGTACCTCGACCCTGAGCCCAGGTAGAGAGCAGACCCTCCCGAGAACCAGGAACCCACCGAGGCACCGACACGACCCGAGGGAGCGTAGCCCACATGAGGCACCCCTGCCCCGGGTCAAAGTCTCCCCCCCCCTCACACCACCCTCCCTGTTGACCAAACCCACAGTCCCTGCCCCCAGGCAGAGAGCAGCACGCAGGGTCAACACACTGCAGCACAGTGTCCCCACTGCCCTGACCACACACATTCACAAGACAACTTGCAGCAAGATACACAGAGAAATCCCAGGAATAACAGAGACAGGGGGGACAAAGTGATCAGGCATCCCAATTCCAAACAAAATATCTAACCTGGAGACTGTCGCCCAGTCAGTCCATTGCAATAATTGGACACTCTAAAGGGCCTGTCCCACTTGGCCGTCATTTGTACCTCATTTATGTGTCAATGTAAAATAGGTCGACGCGTCGTGATAATAGACAATAGGTGCAGGAGTAGGCCATTCGGCCCTTCGAGCCAGCACCGCCATTCAATGAGATCATGGCTGATCATCTGCAATCAGTACCCCATTCCTGCCTTCTCCCCATATCCCATGACTCCGCTATTTTTAAGAGCCCTATCTATCTCTCTCTTGAAAGTATCTAGAGAACCGGCCTCCACCGCCCTCTGTGGCAGAGAATTCCACAGACTCACAACTCTCTGTGAGAAAAACTGTTTCCTCGTCTCCGTTCTAAATGGCTTACTCCTTATTCTTAAACTGTGGCCCCTGGTTCTGGACTCCCCCAACATCGGGAACATGTTTCCAGTCTCTAGCGTGTCCAAACCCTTAACAATCTTATATGTTTCAATGAGCGCGCAAGTCATGTGTCAGCACAGCCGTCTCATGCGCGTGACGTCATTAGAATACCCTGCGGCGCGTGGCAGGACATTGACGCAAGGACGTAAGGACATTGACGCACTGTGACGTAACCATGCATCACCACGCGATACACATGAGACGACGGGATGCCAGCGTACGATGCCAATGCGTCAGCGTGCATACCCAATGTGTCAGTGTGCATTCGCTATATGTCACGCAGGTGGCATGCGAGCATTTTGTTCCTGGAGTGCCGTGCGATACCGCACACCAACGCGTACGATTCCACACCTCACCATGCACAATGCATGCGCACCCCACGCGTCGACCTAATTTATATATAACGCGTAAATGAGGCGCAAATGACGGCCAAGTGGGACAGGACCTTATCCACGTTTCTGCCATAAGGAGAAATTGGCAGAATGCCAAAACCCAAATGTAGTCATTTCAATCGGCATAAATAACCGCATGCAAAGACCACTGGTCAAGTCAAGTTCAAGTCACATTTATTGTCACATGCACCAATTGGTACAGTGAGATTTGAGTTACCATACAGCCATACAAATAAAAGAACGCAATACACAATAGAATTTAACATGAACATCCCCCAGAGCGGCATCAACATTTACCAATTAGAGGGAAGACAATAAAGTTCAGTCATCTGAAGAAGGGTTTCGACCCGAAATGTTGCCTATTTCCTTCTCTCCATAGATGCTGCCTCACCCCCTGAGTTTCTCCAGCATTTTTGTCTACCTTCAGTCATCCTCCTTTTCGTTCACCTGTGGTCGGGGCTTCCCGAGCCCTCCGCAGTCGCCGCTACGGATGTTCAGGCCATCTCGCCGGGATGATTAAACTCCGACGTCGGAACGGAAGAACACCCTCAGCGGCTTGGAGTTTCCAAATCGGCCACTTCCTACCGGAGACCTCGGCTCCCGAAGTCCACAGGCCGAGCTGGGCCGAGCTCCAACACTGGCGGCCCTCGACAAAAGATCCCAGGACTCCGCGATGTTAAAGTCAGCGCCGCCCGCGGCTGGAACCTCCGCAAACCACAGCTCCACAATGTTAAAGCAGCAGGCCCAACACTCTGGAGCTCCACACGACGACCCCCGATAAGGCATCGCCCGCTCCACGATGGAATTCAGCGCTGCGTCGCCGCTAAAGCTCTGGCCGGTCTTGGGCAGGAAAGGCTGCGCCAATCCAGATGGTAGGCTGGGAGGTGGGGGTGAAGATGTGACTCGGAGAAAAGACACATCTCCAACCAGGAAGCGACAAAAAAGACTAAGAAACTTTATAAAACATACTTTTAACACATTAAAAAATAACAAAAGGGAGAAATGATGGACAGACTGCTGGCGAGGCTGCCGCGCGTGGCGCCACCCAAGAAAAGACTGGTCGCTATTAAACCAGAGACTACTAGAGATGGTCAGTGTAAAAAACCCCAGTGTCAGTGTATGTACCTGTAATAAACTTTAGCCAGTCGCTAATAAACTTTAGCAAGTTCAAACAAAGTGCTTGCATCTAAGGGTCGGCCTACAAACCCGTCCTGCGCGCGTATGGTATAGATCCGCATCTCCTCCCTTTACCGGCGAGAATGTTGGGGTCCCGTGGGGCGGGAGCACTGGTGACCCGGGGGACAAACTCTGCGAGGCTGGCGAGCGGGGCACCGAGCGTGGTGGTGAGGGAGCTGGAAACACAACCAGGGGTGGGTCCGCAGCTGCAGATTGTGAAGGAAGAGAAAGTCCGTCAGTAGATGGGTAGATCGGATGTGGAGCATCAGGTTACGAGACAGCAGGATGAGGTTCCTTCACAGGAAGGAGATGTTGACGGTTGCTTCTGTAGATCCCTCCGTCTGCACTCACCAGGTATGAGCGCGGCTCTTTTGCGGGAATGTGGATGAAACCCAAATGGCCATAGCCCTTGTTGGTTTGAAGGCGAATGACTTGGCCACTGGAGAGAGGTTTAAGTGGTTTCCTGGACATCAAAAAAAATCACTTTTGGGTATCGCGTTTCAGTTAGAGTTGTTTCTGGATGGCAAGTGGTGAACGAACTTGTGGCTGCAGTAGTTGTTGGGGCATGGGCAGTGCAGCACTGTTGGGACATCAGGTATTGGGCAGGACACCCCAGTATTGGGTCACGGGCGATGTTTCTCAGGTTGAGCAGATCCAGGTAGATATAGATTTAGCAAGGTGTGAGCGCTCCATCAATTGCTTGGCGTTCCTGACAGCCCGTTCAGCAAGACCGTTTGATTGTGGGAATTTTGGACTGCTGGTGACATGGCGAATATCCCATCATTGAGCAAAGTTTTTAAAACACTGGCTAGTATCGTATCCTGTTGCTTCCACGCCGGGGCAACAAAATATTTGTCCCGTCGGGCTGTAGGGATGACTGCCTTGTGACCTTTGTTTACGACACCGTCCTGCAGCACCAGTTCGTCGCGGACTGGGTAGTATGTATGAATAGGAAGTGGTGCGTGATATTGTTTATCCGGCCAGCCATGCCGGATGACTGAGGACAGTAGCTGTAAAGTTGTACTGCAGCCGTTTGCTCTGCCAGGTCGCTTAGGCATTCTGTAGGTACGTACGACACCATCATTACTGTGAACTGGTCATTTTCAGACGCCTATTCGCAGGTTTTTCATGGGGCTCTTGATAGCATGTTAGCCAGATACATGTCCTTGCCCCTTTTGTGAGGTTATCCACTTTGGTAGCAAAAACAGGAAGGCAGATTATTATCTAAATTGTGTCAAGTTGGGAAAAGGGGAAGTACAATGGGATCTGGGGGTCTTTGTTCATTAGTCAATGAAAGTAAGCATGCAGGTACAGCAGGCAGTGAAGAAAGTGAATGGCATGTTGGCCTGCATAACAAGAGGCGTTGAGTATAGGAGCAAAGAGGTCCTTCTGCAGTTGTACAGGGCACTAGTGAGACCACACCTGGAGTATTTGCATGCAGTTTCAGTCCCCAAATGTGAGGAAGGACATTCTTGCTATTGAGGGAGTGCAGCGTAGGTTTACAAGGGTAATTCCCGGGATGGCGGGACTGTCATATGCTGAGAGAATGGAGCGGCTGGGATTGTATACTCTGGAGTTTAGAAGGATGAGAGGGCATCTTAATGAAACATAATATTATTAAGGGTTTGGACACACTAAAGGCAGGAAACATGTTTCCGATGTTGGGGGAGGCCAGAACCAGGGGCCACAGTTTAAGAATAAGGGGCAAGGTATTTAGAACAGAGACGAGGAAACACTTTTTCACACAGAGAGTTGTGAGTCTGTGGAAATTTACTTCGGAGTCACGTGAGTGACTATATGAAGAACCCCGCCAGTGTGCCTGCGCGTCATTACGTCAGACGCATTGGCGCAAACGGACGCGATTTTTTTTGCTCCTCTAGTGGAATTGTAGTTTTTCAACTACAAGGTAAGTATAAACTTTTTTCAAGTATTTTTGTGTCCGTTTGCTGTGGGTCTGTGGGGATTTTTCCACAGGCATCATGGAAAAAACGGGCAAGTGGAGGAGGCGAGCGGCACAGCCGGTATAAAGTCGCAATATTGCGGTCGGCGACCAGCCGCCTCTGACCACGGTACAGTCGACAGCATAGCGACTGTTGATATTGGGGCTGAAGGGAATTTAGTCAGCACCAGTGGGGCAAGACAAAGCCGATAAAAAGCTGCAGGAATGCGGTCGGTAAAGGACTGCCTCATACCCTACAACAGTCGCTGGCTGGGAGCGGGGAGAACTGTGGACTTGTGCATTAAAGAACGGAGCCAGCGTCAGTGGGGTGCTAGGCACCAAACAAGTCACAGTTATGGAGCAAGAGTCAGTTAGGATTCACCTCCAGGGTTGGATACCACTTTCTGAAGTGGATATTCCAAATGGAGAACCTGTACACAGGTTGCTCCAACGAAACATACTCCAGGAGGAGTGATGTCAGAACCAGGCTCCAGAAGCCAGGTCAGCAGCACCTAGTATAGGGCTGCTTGATAGCACCCTCATTGATGAGGCGCGTGCACAGGGTCAGCAGTTTCCAAAATAAGCGAAGATGGCAGCTGCCAGATGGGCTATTCCTGGCAGTACGATTTGCTGCTCTGTTAGAGTTCTGACCCTGAGTCTGACGGTGAGGCCGATACAAGCGAAGACGGCAGCTGCCAGATGTTTTATTCCTGGTAGTACGATTCGCTGCCCCGTCAGAGTCAAGAGAGCCACTGGAAAGGACGTGGTCTCTGTGATCAACTATTGTGTCTACCATCAGCTCTAGTAGTTTACGATGGATGAAAATGCCAAAAAAAGCACGAGATCCCAAGGAACTGCGTATTGCTGAAAGTACTAGCAGTGAACCAAGATAAAGGGGTCAGATGGGCGAAGGCATGTAAGCCTAAGGAAAGTAAACTGCAGAGAAAATTGAAGCTGCTCGGTTGATGAACAACTGCAATTTGCAAAACAATGGATGGAGGCCATGGATGGAGATGCATCAAGTGGCACTAAGGTTGCTATGTAGCGCCCACTTCAAGATGAATTGTTTCAGGAAGTATGCCTTTCGGTCCACCATCAACCCAAAATTGCAGCAACTCTGTAAAGCCCAGCAATGTGCAGTCATTCAACTTATTCTTCAGAGAAAAAACCTCATGAATCGTGGGAAAGAGTTGGATAATGAGGCAAAAACAGCAAAGTTGATCACAACATCAATGGTCGTCAAGTCTGCAAAGAGGACGTATCCTTTCAGACATCATACAAAATCCTGGACCGACATCAGGATCAAATCGACCATTGAAGCAGGTACTCAGTTGATGTCCTGCAGCAGGAAAACGAAAAAGCGTGGGTTTTGCCTGCCAGGAGCCAGGGACCACAGGTCACTCAGATGACAAACGAGGTAGGTGGACCTGGTTCTTATGGGAACATATTAAGGCAAAAACAGCCAAATATTGGAAGCAAATTACTTCAGTTATTATTCTGAGTATTATAGGAAGGTTTCTAATTGATTCGATTCAAATACTGATTTGCCATCCAGCATGTTTCAAACAGAACACTCCAATTTCACATAAAAATAATTGATGGAGGTTCAAGCTGAATTGAAAACTTGTTTATAAACAAGTAATTGAAAGGTCGGTTTATCAAAACCACCAAATTGTGTTTAAAATTTCTCAACCTAAAAAGGTGAGGAGTATTTTAGATCTGACAAGTTTTAAAAAAAAATTGTGAAGTATAGACACTTCAAAATAGAGACTTTGAGACTACCAAACAAATTATTTCAAAAAAGATGTTTTATGGCACTTATAGATCTGAAAGATGTATATTACTTAATGTATGTTCATTTATAAGATAAAATTATCTAAAGGAACAGTTATGGCAATTCAAAGTTCTGTCTAACGGGTTGACTTCAGTCCCTAGAAATTCACTAAATTGGTAAAACCAACTTTGCGGCTAATTAGAGGCCAAGGACAGATGTGGATGGCTTAACTGGATGATGTCCTAATTAGGACGAACAAGAGAATTCGTGAGTTATCTCTCTCAAATTATTCAAACCACTTTTAAAAGTTGGGTTTAATTCATCCAGAGAGAAATTAAGTTAACGATACTTACAACAATTGATTATTTTGATTCAATTGAAAAGGTAGTATTTACCCAGGGTAAAGGGTAAAGCTAATTGATGGTTGTATTAAGCAGTTGGAAAAGCAACAATCTTCAATTAAGACAGGTGGCCAGCTTGTTAGGAGAATTAAAGCCTTGTTACACTGTGCGAGCTGACCATATAACCATAACAGCACGGAAACAGGCCATCTCGGCCCTTTTTTTATTTTTTTTTATTAAAAATAAATACTTCCCCCTAGTCCCATCTACCTGCACTCAGACCATAACCCTCCATTCCTTTCCCGTCCATATACCCATCCAATCTATTTTTAAAGGATAACATTGAACCTGCCTCCACCACTTCCACTGGAAGCTCATTCCACACAGCCACCACTCTCTGAGTAAAGAAGTTCCCCCTAATGTTCCCCCTAAACTTCTGTCCCTTAATTCTCAAGTCATGTCCCCTTGTTTGAATCTTCCCTACTCTCAATGGGAAAAGCTTATCCACGTCCACTCTGTCTAACCCGCTCATAATTTTATGACCTCTTTCAAGTCCCCTCTTAACCTTCTGCGCTCCAAAGAATAAAGACCTAACTTGTTCAACCTTTCTCTGTAACTTAGTTGCTGAAACCCAGGCAACATTCTAGTAAATCTCCTCTGTACTCTCTCTATTTTGTTGACATCCTTCCTATAATTAGGCGACCAAAATTGTACTCCATACTCCAGAATTGGCCTCACCAATGCCTTGTACAATTTTAACATTACATCCCAACTTCTATATTCAATGCTCTGATTTATAAAGGCCAGCACACCAAAAGCTTTCTTTACCACCCTATCTACATGAGATTCCACCTTCAGGGAACTATGCACAGTTATTCCTAGATCCCTCTGTTCAACTGCATTCCTCAATTCGCTACCATTTACCGTGTACGTCCTATTTTGATTTGTCCTGCCGAGATGTAGCACCTCACATGTGTCAGCATTAAACTCCATCTGCCATCTTTCAGCCCACTCTTCCAAATGGCCTAAATCTCTCTGTAGACTTTGAAAATCTACTTCATTATCCACAACACCACCTATCTTAGTATCATCTGCATACTTACTAATCCAATTTTCCACACCTTCATCCAGATCATTGATGTACATGACAAACAGGCCGACAGATGGCGCAATGGGCTAAGTGTTCGGCTGGCAACCGGAAGGTAGCCGGTTCGAATCCCGCTTGGAGTGCATACTGTCGTTGTGTCCTTGGGTAAGACACTTCACCCACCCTTGCCTGCGTGTGAATGTGTGTGGATGTGTGTGAATGTGTCGGAGGGGCCGTAGGCGCAAATTAGCAGCCACGCTTCCGTCAGTGTGCCCCAGGGCAGCTGTGGCTACAGAAGTAGCTTACCACCACCGAGTGTGACTGAGGAGTGAATGAATAATGCGATGTAAAGCGCCTTGAGGATTAGAAAGGCACTATATAAAATATAATCCATTATTATTATCATTAAACAAGAGTGGACCCAACACAGACCCCTGAGGCACCCCACTAGTCACTGGCCTCCAACCTGACAAACAGCCATCCACCATTACTCTCTGGCATCTCCCATTCAGCCACTGTTGAATCCATCTTGCTACTCCACCATTAATACCCAACAATTGAATCTTCTTAACCAACCTTCCATGAGGAACCTTGTCAAAGGCCTTACTGAAGTCCATATAGACAACATCCACTGCTTTACCCTCATCAATTTCCCTAGTAACCTCTTCGAATAATTCAAGAAGATTAGTCAAGCATGACCTTCCAGGCACAAATCCATGTTGACTGTTCCTAATCAGACCCTGCTTATCCAGATGCTTATATATATTATCTTTAAGTATCCTTTCCATTAATTTGCCCACCACTGACGTCAAACTAACAGGTCTATAATTGCTAGGTTTACTCTTCGAACCCTTTTTAAACAACGGAACAACATGCGCAGTACGCCAATCCTCCGGCACTATTCCCGTTTCTACCTCTGACCCACGAGGTACCCCGAATGAAAGACTCGTGGTTGCGTACGAGACTACAAGTTTATGATCCAGAGTTTAACCGAGTTCCCACGGGTATGTCTAAGTTTGCCGTTTACTTCTCATTTCTGCGATGTTCCAAGTTCGTCTCCCGAGTGTACCAAGTTCCTCTCCCGTTCCTCTCCCGTTGATCAGCTGCATTACAGGAGAGTGGTGTGATTAAATTTGACTTCTAGCATAGGATGTCTTCCAAGAGATGAAAAGTTGCAGAGAGTAAACAGACATGTACCTGAAAGCCATTAAGGCCTGTAAAATTGTTGCCCTGTTTTAATAGCCTGCCATCCGCATATTTAATGTTGTCTTTCTTGAAGACATCATTCAAAGTTCAAAACAAACAGCCTTTTTAAAGACAAGCATTACATGTGTTAATTGCCTGTCTTCACGCATATTTCATTTTATGGGCTATGGGAGACAGGATTCAAACTTCAAACACACAACCTGTGAAAGTTGTGTGCAACTTATAACTTTACAGCTGCAGGGCACAGAACTATTAGAGAAGTTTAATTTGATGTAAAATATAGAACTTTTACATCAATAACACTGAACATTTTTTCAATATTGGATAAAATAAAATGGTTTACCTGCTGATACCCTAATATATCATAATGTACTCACATGTGCACCCAGGATACTCTGCTGCATTTTCCTCAAACAGAGCACGCTTCTTGGCCCTATTACGATAATCTTCTTTAGATTTGTCATAGAGGATTTCGTTAGCCTGAAACCACTCTACAAGGTCTCCCTCTTGCTGCCTGTCGAAGTTAAAAGGTTTAACTTTATTCCATCTTCCCTTGAATGGGGCATCCATGTCTGAGGCTGTTTCACACACAGCTACCTGGGAGCCCACAGGCAGTGTTGACTTCTCCTGTGGCATCTCCTGTTGAATCTCCTGTTGAATCTCCTGTTGAATCTCCTGTTGAATCTCCTCTTGAATCTCCTGTTGAATCTCCTGTTGCCTCTCCTCCTCCTCCTCCTCCTGTATAACTATAGCCTCCATGGCAGGTTTTTTGTAAGGCTCTGCTCTTCCCTTTCGTCGAACTTTTCTGGGAGCCATCTCTAACAAGCTTCTTATCAAAAAGATTCACCAGCAATGAGGTGAAACGCCCAAGATTGACCCAGGTCACATGCTGATGTTGAAGTCACCTTTTTTTTACTCACTTTTTTTCCCTCTGTCCAGCTGACGAGTTCAGAGTACACATGAGAGTCACCGGAGTCATGTCTGATTACCTGGGCAGCCTACCAGCTTCCACAGTCTACATCGTACAAAGCATCATATTGTGATGCATCAATGCCTGTTTTGGGAGCAGCTTTGCCCTAGAGCGCAGTATATATTACAGAGACTTGCAAATGTAGTCGAATTGATCATGGGGAACAAGGATATGGCGGACCAATTGAATAACTACTTTGGTTCCGTCTTCACTAAGGAAGACATAAA
The DNA here is from genome assembly GCA_038087875.1 of Malacoraja senta. Classification (NCBI taxonomy): domain Eukaryota; kingdom Metazoa; phylum Chordata; class Chondrichthyes; order Rajiformes; family Rajidae; genus Malacoraja; species Malacoraja senta. The sequence goes on from JAXLNO010003974.1 coordinate 117,190, forward strand.
TAATCTGCCGGAAATAGCAGGGGGCCGCGGGTCAAAGGAGATGGAGGAACTGAGTGAAATCCAGGTTAGTCGGGAAGTGGTGTTGGGTAAATTGAATGGATCAAAGGCCGATAAATCACCAGGGCCAGATAGGCTGCATCCCAGAGTACTTAAGGAAGTAGCTCCAGAAATAGTGGATGCATTAGTGATAATGTTTCAAAACTCTTTAGATTCTGGAGTAGTTTCTGAGGATTGGAGGGTAGCAAACGTAACCCCACTTTTTAAGAAGGGAGGGAGAGAGAAAACGGGGAATTACAGACCAGTTAGTCTAACATCGGTAGTGGGGTAACTGCTAGAGTCACTTATTAAAGATGGGATAGCAGCACATTTGGAAAATGGTGAAATCATTGGACAAAGTCAGCATGGATTTACGAAAGGTAAATCATGTCTGACGAATCTTATAGAATTTTTCAAGGATGTAACTAGTAGAGTGGATAGGGGAGAACCAGTGGATGTGTTGTATCTGGACTTTCAGAAGGCTTTCGACAAGGTACCACATAAGAGATTAGTATACAAACTTAAAGCACACGGTATTGGGGGTTCAGTATTGATGTGGATAGAGAACTGGCTGGCAAACAGGAAGCAAAGAGTAGGAGTAAACGGGGGTACACAAAAATGCTGGAGAAACTCAGCGGGTGCAGCAGCATCTATGGAGCGAAGGAAATAGGTAACGTTTCGGGCCGAAACCCTTCGTAAACGGGTCCTTTTCACAATGGCAGGCAGTGACTAGTGGGGTACCGCAAGGCTCAGTGCTGGGACCCCAGCTATTTACAATTTATATTAATGAACTGGATGAGGGAATTGAAGGCAACATCTCCAAGTTTGCGGATGACACTAAGCTGGGGGGCAGTGTTAGCTGTGAGGAGGATGCTAGGAGACTGCAAGGTGACTTGGATAGGCTGGGTGAGTGGGCAAATGTTTGGCAGATGCAGTATAATGTGGATAAATGTGATGTTATCCACTTTGGTGGCAAAAACAGGAAAGCAGACTATTATCTAAATGGTGGCCGATTAGGAAATGGGGAGATGCAGCGAGACCTGGGTGTCATGGTACACCAGTCATTGAAAGTAGGCAAGCAGGTGCAGCAGGCAGTGAAGAAAGCGAATGGTATGTTAGCTTTCATAGCAAAAGGATTTGAGTATAGGAGCAGGGAGGTTCTACTGCAGTTGTACAGGGTCTTGGTGAGACCACACCTGGAGTATTGCGTACAGTTTTGGTCTCCAAATCTGAGGAAGGACATTATAGCCATAGAGGGAGTGCAGAGAAGGTTCACCAGACTGATTCCTGGGATGTCAGAACTTTCATATGAAGAAAGACTGGATAGACTTGGCTTATACTCGCTAGTATTTAGGAGATTGAGAGGGGATCTTATAGAAACGTACAAAATTCTTATGGGGTTGGACAGGCTAGATGCAGGAAGATTGTTCCCGATGTTGGGGAAGTCCAGGACAAGGGGTCACAGCTTAAGGATAAGGGGGAAATCCTTTAAGACCGAGATGAGGAAAAACTTTTTCACACAGAGAGTGGTGAATCTCTGGAACTCTCTGCCACAGAGGGTAGTTGAGGCCAGTTCATTGGCTATATTTAAGAGGGAGTTAGATGTGGCCCTTGTGGCTAAGGGGATCAGGGGGTATGGAGAGAAGGCAGGTACGGGATACTGAGTTGGATGATCAGCCATGATCATATTGAATGGCGGTGCAGGCTCGAAGGGCCGAATGGCCTACTCCTGCACCTATTTTCTATGTATCTATGTATCTATGTGATCATACCAGTAATATTGTGAGATCGACATACTGTTGGCACTCGCAATATTACTGGGATTATCACTAATCAATTATTACATCTCAGAATTTGTGTAACAATATTTCATGTTCCCCGGGAACATTAGCACTTTAACACTGCACTTTGGGATCTTATTTGCCATCGGGTAAAAGATTGTGATTATGGTCATGTTAAGAATTAAAAGTCATAAAATCAATGTGTGAAATGTGATTCTTATTTTTCAAAGTCTCTCATAGGAAACAATGAGCGTATAGAGCCCAGGGAGAGGGGGAGAAAGGGACGTACACTCACAGAGGCAGAGTCTCTCAGCCTGTGTGAGAGGGAGGGAGGGAGAGAGAGACACACACACAAGGTGGATGTGAAATCTCACCTACCTGTTTCAGTGACAGGCACCCGCAGCCAGTGAATGAAGACACCCCCATCTGTCTCCCCCTCCTCTCCCTCCACTCTCCACCCCCTCTCCTCCACCCCACCCCCCTCACCCCCCCCACCCTCCCCCAATTTGGAAATGTCATCCCATCACCCATTCCTTCTCTCCAGAGATGCTGCCTGCCCGCTGTTAAAGAGTTCCCACTTGCAGCAGCACAACAGGCCAGTAAACACAATACTCATAGATAATATACTAAACAAAGAAAATATATATTAAAAAATCCAGTATTATTGCAAAAATCCCAAAGTCCTTAGTGCAACCAAGGCAGTTTGTAGTTCATAGTTTAGTTAGCATTTGTAGCGTTCAAGAGCCCGATGGTTGTTGGGAAGAAGCTGTTCTTGAACCTGGAGGTCATGGTTTTCAAATTCTTATAGCTTCTGCTCAGCAGGAATGAAATGAGAGCACGGCCAGGGTAGTGTGGGTCCATGACAATGCTGGCTGCCTTTTTGAGGCAGCACCTCATAGAGAACCCTTTGATTCAGTAAAGAGATCGGGAATCTGGCATCATGGCTTGAGAATAAAACCCAGCCTTTAACATCCGCATAATGAAAGAGTTGGTGTTGTCCTACGGAACAGGGGTGCAGGAGAGGTGAACACAACCCTGTCTTCTTCAACAGCACTGGTAGAGATGGCTTCTGGACGTGACTGGCAAACCTCAGATTAGGCTGCCATGAAGTGTCATAAAATGTTCTCACGCTGTTCCTCAATACTGGTTTGTCTTAAGGTTGTGAGCTCAGTCCCAAATACACAAAATAGTAAGATTAAACGAGAACTTACCAGTTTGAAGTTTGATCTGTATTTTATGAGGAGTTATGATGATGGATTACGTGAAGAGCCCGTCCAGCACGCATGCGCGACATTCTTCAAAGCAGCGGTGTGGAATCACAGGAAACAATAATTGAAATAAACATAGTAAAGAAAAGGAGAACTAAGATACCAGTTGATCTATAATTGAGGGTGGGAGCGGAGGGCACGTAATCCCTCATCGTAACTCCTCATAAAATACAGATCAAACTTCAAACTGGTAAGTTCTCGTTTAATCTTACTATTTTACTTCGGAGTCACGTGAGTGACTACGTGAAGATTTTAAAGCTCTGTGATTTCAAACCGTGTAACAGTTCATACTTCACTCGCTGCCGAAGTCATTCAAGGGAGGAAGTATGTTATCGTAATCAACCATAATCTGTTTGTAAACAATAATGGTATCTATTAAACAATAACAAAAGACAAAATGCTCCCCCGGGCTTAAATTATATATTTTTGCAGATTTTAAAACTCTTTCTGCAAATAACATAGGTTCTGCTAGCGGCTTGTGGTAGAACGTTTGGAACGTTTTCTCCATGTTCATTCTTTTAGCCGCCGATGTCGATGCTGCCCTGGTGGAGTGAGATGTATATACATCAGTATCTACTCCAGCAGCTCCCAGTACCTGCTTGAGCCATCTCGAGATGGTTTGGCTCGACACCCAACCATGAGGTTTCTTGTGGCTGACCCATAAGGCTTTTTTTTTTTTTTTCTCCCTCGAGAATCTCTTGTTGTGTTGATGTAAGTGAATAAGTGAGTCATGACACACAACCGTAGTTCAGGTGGGTATGCCCGGAAATCCATAACTAGGACTCAAGTTCCTGGCTTGCTCTGCTTTAGCAGCTCCTGAATGGTGAATGAGACCCGGTCTGGTGTTATAACCATGTTGTCCAGTCGCAGTAAGTGGAGGGACTGGACTCTTTGTGCTGAGACTAGTGGCATCAGCATGACCGTTTTCAGGGTTAGCTTTTCAAGGGTGAGAGACCTGGCTGGGGACCATCCCCTTAGGTATGTCAGGACCACACTGACATCCCAGATTTGGGTATACCTAGGTCTAAGAGGGTTGGAGTTGACAATACTCCTCATGAGTTTGATCACCAGCGGGTGAGACCCTATGGCCTGTTGTCCTGGCACCTGTTTTAAGTAGGCTGACAGCGCACGTCTGGCAGTATTGATGGCGCTGTAGCTCAATCCTTCATTATGGTGAAGGCCCCCCAGGAACTCCAATACATTGGTTATGGTTGCAGATGAGTACGTTGTCCCAGTAGTCGAGCAGTATCTTTCCCACTTCCTGATGCTCGATAGGTATTGTTTCCTGGTGGACATACGGTGTCATCATGTTGATGGTCCTGTCAGACACCCCAGTCCCAGCAGTGGTCTTTTGATAATCTGCAACCCAGTAGGTTAATTTTGTCATGGCATGGATGACTTATGCCTGATACAGGGTGCGTCAATAGGTCTGGGCTACTGGGAAAGGTCATAGGAGTTTCGATGACCATGTCGAGGACCACTGGGAACCATGGCTGTGTAGGCCAGTTGGTACTATCAAAATACCTGAAGCAGAGTCCATCTGTATTTTGCGTAGTACCCTACAGATTAAGGCAGAAGGGGGGAAAAGCATAGAAGAAATAGGTCCCCCAGTTCAGCGCGAATGCATCTATCGCTGCTGCCTCAGGGTGTGGTTCCCAAGGGACATACATTGGTACGTGGTGATTTAGTCTGGATGCAAAGAGATCGATATCTGGTGTGCCATATTGGTTTGTAATTTTAGCAAAAGCTCTAGGATTTAACATCCATTCGGTGTTTATCATTGAATTTGCGTGACCTGGCACTGTATTTAGCTTACCTGGTAGGTAAGTTGCTGATAGCCAAATATGTCTATCGACCCACCATTACCAGATTGTGTTGACCCAATTGTCACATGATATCGATTTTATTCCGCCCATATGGTTAATATAGGCCACCACCGTGATATTATCAATTTGTAAATGAACATGCAAGTTGTGCATATTCCTAGAATATGCTTTAAAACCATAAAACGTACCCAACATTTCCAAATAATTTATGCCCAGTGTTTGTAGTAAAGATGAGTCTAGGTTAGTCCATCTACCACCTGTGCTGGATATGGTATTAGTTGCTCCCCAGCCTTGAGCACTTGCATCTGTTTGTATAGTTAACGTTGGGTTATTGGTGATGATAGGGCTGGAACTATGCCAAATGTGTTATATCCACCATTGTAACTCTGATATTGCTTCAATGGGTAGTTTCATGGTTCGGTCAAAGTGACCTGCATGTCGTTTCAACGCCTGTACTTTTGCCCTTTGTAGGTGCTGATAGTGCAGGAGTCCAAATTGTGTAGCTGAAAATGCTGCTACCATTTTGCCAATTACTCTTGCCACTTGTCGGATGGTTGGTCGATTGCTTACCATTAAATTGTTGCACGTCTGTGCCAATTCTGCTGCTTTACCTTTTGGCAACGTTACAGACATGTGGATTGAGTTAATTGTGAATCCCAGATAGTCCATAGTTGTGGATGGCGTCAACTTATATTTATCTGGATGTATGACAAAACCCAGGGTTTCAAACAATTGTTTGGTAGCTAATACAGCTGATTTAGCCAACTCCATGGTTTTGCCTACTATTAGGATATCATCAAGATACGCCATGACAATATGTCTTTGTTTCGTTAATGTTGCCAAGGCTGGTTTTAATATCTTGGTAAATAGTCTAGGGCTGATGTCAACCCATTAGGCAACACTTTATACTGCCATAGTTGCCCCATCCAGGTAAATTTCAGGTATCTGCGATGACCCTTGTGAATGGGTACTGAATAGTAGGCATCTTTTAAATCAATGCTTGCCATAAAGCATCCTTTGGAAATCAGTTGTTTAGCAGTTACAAATGTTTCCATTTTGAAATTTACATACTTAACAAAGGTATTTAGTGAGGTTAAGTCAATGATGATGCGACATCCACCATCTTTTTTGCTTTTGGTAAATATATTTGAGACAAATTTCAAAGGTTCATGTTTGGATTTCTCAATGACACCCTTTGTAAGTAACCTCACCAGTTCTGCTTGAGCCTCTAGTTCTCTTTGACTGAGAGGGTAAAGACCCTTTGGGGTACGTGCTGAACTGGTGGCATGTTTTCTTGAATTAACTCTATTTTGTATCCCCGAATACTGTTAAGTATATAACTATCATTCGTGAGACACCTCCATGCTTCAATGAACAGGTGTAATCTCCCCCCTGTTAGTACAGTTCCCCCATTCTTACATGCTGGTAGGAACCATACCCACCTACCTCCATAGTTATGGTAGTGTTCCTTCTTCCGTTTGTTCATCCGTCGTAGTACTGCTGGATGTACCGCTGATTGGGGGTGGTGCATTTTCCATGGGGTCCGCTCTGGGCCCTGGCGTAAAAAGGCTTTCGGGGATAATATGCGGACCCCGAGCTTTCACCAGTTCCATAAATTTGACCTTGACTGGTGGACGTGGTGGGGTACTGCCGTCTGTTTTTTTGTGTGGGTCTGCTCGTTCCGGGGCCTGCCCTCATGAGGCCAAATGCTTTGGACTCTCCTCCAGGTCTTTCACTTGCCCTTCCAAATAACAGGATCAGCGGCTCTGAGGCCGGTGTTTTACACAGTCCTGCAAACCTGGAATTGAGGGCAGGTCTTATTCTCTCCTTGCGGAGGTTGTTTATCTCATATTGGGTGTTGCACAGCAGAGCCAGAGTGTCTTGCTGGTTTGTGGTCATATCCACCCCATCCACGGAACGAGCATAGGCTGTTATCCCTGTCGTCAGGAGCTTGAGGATTTTAGCTCCTGGTTCTGGATACTCTGTCCCACATACCGCCCCCAGATTTGGCTGTTAACAGCCGGTACATTGAGCGAACTGCAGTTTTCCAGCTCTAGTGCCTCATTAAGTACCTGTCTTGTAGGGGTTTGAGGGACAGGTGGTTGATGCTGGCCGCCAGTTTTGGCTCCAATGGCCGCCCTGCTCGTGGTGTAACCATGTAGCGATTCACCACACCCAGCAGCTCTTCCTGATCCTGTACCCCAAGCGTACTCCCGACATCTTCAGCCAATGACCCCTGATCGTGACCAGCCCAGCCCTGGTCGCCAATGCTGCCCTCATCTGAGGGGGAAGCAATGGCCAGTGCATTATAACGCACTGCTGTGGGAGTGCCTGATCCCCCTGTGCGAGACTGCTCCAGCTCCCGAAGCAAGTCTCGCTGGAGCAGTTGCTCCATGAGCCTTTCCATTCGGCTCAGGCGGCTAGCTCTGCTGCTCTCAGGCGGACGCTCCTCATCGGAGTCAGACATAACCGGCCGGTCTCTGCTTCAGGTCGCGCATGCGTGCTGGACGGGCTCTTCACGTAGTCACTCACGTGACTCCGAAGTAAAATCTATATATAAACTTCAAGCAATTTTTTCTTTTCAACCCACTCTGTCACCTTATCAAGAACTTTTACTTTGTTAAGCAGAATTTGTCTTTATAAAGTCTAAGTAACTGATATTTCTGTCCCTGATTATTGTTTCTAAAAAGAGTTCCCACGGTAGAATCACGAGTCACAAAGGTAAACGCACGGGCCACTACGTTCTTACAACGAGTTGAAATGTTTCAAATTTTAACCTCAAGAGTACATTTTACTCGTGGAAAAGTTGAAACATGTTTGAACTTTTTCAAGAGTTAACAAGTTTCACGGGTACCTGCCGTTAGCGCCACGAGTCGCTAAGTTGCGTCCACGAGTTCCGACGTTCCCGCTACGTTAATTGTACGTGATTACCACGAGTTAAATTTGTTTTAAACTCGGGGTACCTCGTGGGTCAGCTCGCACAGTGTAACAGGGGTTTTAGTGTTATTTCCAACAATACAATAAGGGCCACAAAAATGCTGGAGAAACTCAGCGGGTGCAGCAGCATCTATGGAGCGAAGGAAATAGGTAACGTTTCGGGCCGAAACCCTTCTTCAGACTGATAGGGGGTGGGGAGAAGAAAGGAAAAAAGGAAAAGGCGGAGGAGGAGCCCGAGGGCTGGGGGAGGGGAGGAGACAACCAGATGGCTGATGAAGGGGAGGGGACAGCCAGGGCTAGCAGAATTGGGAGAATTCAACGTTCAGGCCACCAGGATGTAGACTGCCCAAGCGGAATATGAGGTGCATTTCCTCCAATTTACGGTGTTGCTCGCTGTGGCCATGGAGGAGACCCAGGACAGAGAGGTCAGATATGGAATGGGAGGGGGAGTTGAAGTGCTGAGCCACCGGGAGTTCAGGTTGGTTATTGCGGACCGACCGGAGGTGTTCGGCGAAACGATCGCCAAGCCTCCGCTTGGTCTCACCGATGTAGATCAGCTGGCATCTAGAGCATCGAATGCAATAGATGAGGTTGGAGGAGATGCAGGTGAACCTCTGTCGTACCTGGAACGACTGCTTGGGTCCTTGAATGGAGTGGAGGGGGGAAGTGAAGGGACAAGTGTTGCATCTCTTGCGGTTGCAAGGGAAAGTACCAGGGGAGGGGGTGGTACGGGAGGGAAGGGAAGAATTGACAAGGGAGTTACGGAGGGAGCGGTCTTTGCGGAAGGCAGACATAGGGGGAGATGGGAAGATGTGGCGAGTGGTGGGGTCACGTTGGAGGTGGCGAAACTGACGGAGGATCACTTGTTGTATGTGACGGCTGGTGGGGTGAAAGGTGAGGACTAGGGGGACTCTGCCTTTGTTGTGAGTGGGGGGATGGGGAGAGAGAGCAGTGTTGCGGGGTATGGCAGAGACCCTGGTGCGAGCCTCATCTATGGTGGAGGAGTGGAACCCCCGTTCCCTGAAGAATGAGGACATTTCAGATGCCCTGGTGTGGAACGCCTCATCCTGGGAGCAGATGCGGCGTAGACGGAGGAATTGGGAGTGGGGGATGGAGTCCTTACAGGAAGCAGGGTGGGAAGAAGTGTAGTCCAGATAGCCATGGGAGTCGGTAGGTTTGTAGTGGATGTCGGTAAGGAGTCTATAATACAATAAGGGCCATTGGACTACCAGCAGCTGCAGACTGCAAAAAGAAAAAACACTAAGATGCATGATGGCCATTTTTTGATACGCCATGCAATTAAACAACAAATGCTGCTTCTGATTGCAGTAGTGGATTTAACATGTCGTCAGTAGTTCAAGCAAGATACGGATTGAACAGCCTTCCATGGTCTTAACAGACTGATATCAGTGTACTAGGATTGGTGCCACTGAAAAGGTATCCATCTGTGGACAGATGGAATATGGAAGAAGTATTATTTTACAGACATGGAGAATCGACGTTTTAAAGTCTATTGGAAGGCTTATGAGCTAAAAGCTTGTTGTTAAATACAACTAATCTGCATGTTCAGTTTCAAATTAACAACACTACAGCAATGGCATGTATTAATTGTATGGGTGGAATTTCCATGATAACAAAGAATGGATGTTTAACCTTAAGATTTTTTAATGATATAATAGTCAGATTTGGGAAGCCAGATATGACTTGTTTCCATCCAGACTCAATCACCAGTTACAGAGATATGTGTTATGGGACTACATCGGGAGACAGTAGCGATGGATGTTTCTCGCTATATTAGGATGGTATGTTGTTATATGCATTTTACTTCATCCTGTCTCATAAATCGGTGTCTGCTTAAAACAAAGCAGTATGCTGCCTCTGGGGTATTCGTGGTACCAGACAGGTCCACGCAGCCATGGTTCCCTTTGATATTGGAATTTATGACACAATTTCTGATAAATGTTCCCAAAAGAAGGAAGTTACTGGTGTATTCGGTAATTGGAGAGTAACATCCGTCATATGCCTGTATGGATGCAGGGTTTAAAAAAGAGGATTGTCTGGGCATGCTGTGGACATGCTTACAGCAGTCTGGCGGAAGAGTACTCAAAAGCAGTACATTTGGGAATCTGAGTTGTGACTCTGTAAATACTGCTTTCCCATTAGGTAAAGAATGAGGGGTAAACATTTCTGTGTATAAAAGAATATGGAATGTTGTACGGCACATGTCTCAAATATCTTGGATTGACCTCTATTTAATGGGTTCAGGTATAGTGCGATTTATTCACGCAGAAGTATATTATTCCTCGGTTTTATTTGATGAGGTTGGAAAGACATCCTGTTGAGTCTCGTTCTTTTATTTCCAGATTAATAAAAGGAATTTTAATTCCAGACCTAAAACTAGGAGGGAATCTGGAATATAGAATTGTTTTAAGCTACTTCAGCAAAGGAGTCTTGGTACGATTCTGATTTGGCCAAGTTCAGCATGAAGGTACTCATGTTTATGGCACTTGTAACATTACAAAGTTACAGATTCACAGAAGTACCTCAGGATTATGTTATGTTTTACATTTGATGACCTACTCAAATTAAGTTGGATCGGGTGTGATAAGATTCAAGAGTGTTTATTAGCATATTCTATGGATCCATATCTATATGTTAAGACATATTTGTTGCAATACATTGAGGCTACAAAGGTCTTATGAAATATGAAAACAAGATTGTTTATCATTCACGAAAAACCATACAAGATAGTGTCAGTTCAGACTATTTTAAGATGGTTAAAAACAAGTTTTGGTGGCTGCAGGTGTGAACATTGATGGTTTTACATTCCATTCAGTTTAGCAGCAACATTGACGACCAGGGTGATGGATGTCCCATCGACCATATTTTCACAGCCGCCGGGTGATCCAATAAATTTGTGTTTCAACACTTTTACCATCGGCCTATTGCCAATATGGGGCTGTTTGCAGATACTATATTAAGTTCTGCTTAAATTTCCCTGGGTTAAAGGGGATACTGTTAATTATTTTATTCAAATAAATGAATTACTACATTTGTCAGGCAAATGTTATTATTAATGCATTATTGATTATTTCTCGTTCCGAGTCAATCAATGCAGTGAGAAGCCGGGATTTGTCTGCGGCATGAAATCACAAAGCTTTAAAATCTTCACGTAGTCACTCACGTGACTCCGAAGTAAAATAGTAAGATTAAACGAGAACTTACCTAAGTTTGAAGTTTGATCTTTATTTTATGAGGAGTTACGTTGGTGATTACGTGCCCACCACGGCCCAACCCTCTATCATAAAGGTCAGATGGAAGTTCTTGTATTACTCGTTTTATTATGATACTATATTACTTCGCTTGTTGTTTTTTGTGATTTCACACCGCTGCTTTGAAGATTTATGCGCAGGCGCACTGGCGGGGTTCTTCACGTAATCACCAACGTAACTCCTCATAAAATAAAGATCAAACTTCAAACTTAGGTAAGTTCTCGTTTAATCTTACTATTCTCTGCCTCAGAGGGCAGTGGAGGCCGGTTCTCTGGATACTTTCAAGAGAGAGCTTGATACGGCTCTTAAAGATGGTGGTCAGAGGTTATGGGGAGAAGGCAAGAACAGGGTACTGATTGTGGATGATCAGCCATGATCACATTGAATGGCGGTGCTGGCTCGAGGGGCCAAATGGCCTACTCCTGCACCTATTGTCTATTGTAGACAAGTGTGAAATTGAAGCACTGTAGCTGCATCATCATGTGTTGCAGGCGAGCAGGAGCAGCATGAATGGGTTTGTTCAGAATAGTGACCAACGGTTGGTGGTCTACTTCAACAACCACGGACTTCCCAAAAATAAAGTCCTTGAATTTCGTGCAGGGAAAAACTACGGCTAGTAATTCCTTTTTGATCAGGACGTATCGCTGTTCTGTCTCAGACAAGGTACGGGAGGCGTAAGCAACAGGTCTGCAGTCTCCCTCGATGGAATTCTGGAGGCAAGCAGCTCCAAGTCCATATTGGGAGACATCACACGTAAGTTTCACCGGTAGTTTTAAATCAAAATAAGCGAGGGTAGGAGCAATGGCCATTTGTAATTTAAGGATTTCGAACGCCCTCTGGTGTTGTGGGTACCAAGACCAGGCAGTGTCTTTGTGAGTCAGTTGTCGCAGGGGGGCTGATGCATCGCTGAGATTGGGAATGAATTTCCCCAAGTAGTTAACCATTCCCAGGAATCTCTGCAAAATTGTAACGTCAGTGAGAACTGGCATCTCATTGATGGCAATGGTCTTGGAGGGGTCAGGTCTGAGGCCGTCACTGGTGAATATATGTCCGACATAATGGACCTCCTTGGCGCAGAATCTGCACTTCAGAGGGTTGAGTTTGAGGTGGATGTCTTTTGCACGGTCCAGTAATTTTTTTTAATTGGCATCATGTTCAGTCATGTCTCATCCAGCAATGAGAATGTCATCGACAATGATGGCACAAGGATACCCCGCAAATAATTGTTCCATTGGATGCTGGAATACTTCGCTAGCAGAGTTGATGCCATAGAGCATCTGCAGAAATTTGTAGCGGCCAAAGGGGGTGCAGAATGTGGTGAGTTTGGACGAGTCGGGGTCCAGCGGAACCTGCCAGAATGAGCTTTTGGCATCCAGAACAGAAAACACAGAGGCACTGCCCAGCTGAGCAGCAACTTCCTCCACCGTGCGCATCGGGTAGAGGGCGTTTGATCGCGGTGTTCAGATCTCTGGGGTTGATGCAGATTTCTTCTTTGTTTTTCTTTGTTGCGACCACCATGGTGGAAACCCAGTCGGACAGGTCGGTAACCGTGGCAATGACACCCAGGGACACCATCCGCTGGAGCTCATTGTGTACTCTTTCTGCATAGCATGTGGAATACGGTGTGGTGCTCGTACCACAAGTAAGACATTTGCATTGGTGACGATATTGTACTTGATGGGTAGTGTCAAATAGTTCCTTGTACAGGGAAAGTATCTGCTGGGTGGAGCCCTCGGCAGGAGATATTTGATGAACAGCAGGCCCGAAAGTTACCAGTCCTAGGTCCTGGCATGTGTTAATACCAAGCAGAGTTGCAACTTTCCCACGGACAATAAGAAAGATCAGCTTGTGAGTTTGTGACGCTAGGTGGCAAATTGTTTACAATACATTTGGCATTCTTGACTCATGTAAATTCGTACAATGACATGACGTTACATTTGGCCCCAGTGTCGATCTTTGCAACAGTAATGGTATTGTTGACACAAAGTGAAACTTCAGGGTCGAGGCGCTTGTTAGTGGAATCAACCAGAGTGTATGTTTTGTCTGTTATCAGGCTCGGAGAGAGTATCTGGAGGAGGTGTTGGTAGCTCCTGGTACTCGTTATCAGAATCTTCATGTTTTAACAGGTGCACAGGCTGCCGTGGAACGGAGCGGTTACCATGAGCTCAACAGCATTTAATGAAATGATTTCTTCTTTTACAAAAGTGGCATAATTTACCAAAGGCAAGGCACAGTTTGCGATCAGTGGGGTGTGACCCGCCACAGTTAGAATACTTTTCAATAAATCTGCGAGTTTGTCGAGATGATGGATTGGACTGTGAGCGCTGGGTGCAGTAGGAGGTGTCGGTAGCTTCAACACGGTATGAAGAATGCAGTCCGGGCCCCATTGATTCCGGCATGTTCAGCTCTCACCAGGATTAGCTCAGTATCACGGAGTAATTTATCACGTACTTTGTCACTGAGGATTCCACCCACCAGTCAGTCGCGGACGAGTTCATCACACAGATTCCCAAAACGGCAGCGTGCAGCAATATGTTTTAGAGTGCTGATATAAGTCTCCACAGGTTCTCCTTGTAGCTGATTTCAAGCAAAAAAATGAGTACGTTCCAGTACTGTTAGTGCGAAGGTCACATAACTGTCTGAATTTGGTGTTCAGGACTTCGGGATCATCTAAAGTTTCAGTAGGTACCACGATCTGATTGTTGTGATCCAGAACTGCAAGAGCAAGGTCGAAGTGCTCTGCTCGTTTGGGCCAGCAATGTTGAGAAGGATAGCGGCACAGTGGTCTGGTGGAAAGTTGCGATGAGCAGCACGGATGTAATGGTTAAAATCACGCTCGAAAATCCGCCAACCTTCAGCGAGGTCCGAGTCAAAAATCAGATGATCAGGTTTACGGAATTAATTGGCCATTGCAACACGAGATATGGGGCAAAACGGGTGAAATAATACACTGGAAATGAAATAAAACCCATTATACTTAAACGCGGAGTGGGTTGAGCACATCCGACACCATGTTGAGTAAATCACACCTACTCACGGATCTGGTACAACAGTATTTACTGAGTAACGTATACAACACACTACAACATGTTAGTTCCACCGTGCTGCATCACCAACTAACAGCAAATGTTGGGTTGCGATAATATGAATGGTGCAGTAGTAGGCGGAGCTTATTAATAAAACATTACATTGGGTAGTCAGTAATGTAACCAATCTTCTCCTCCTCTCCAGCCCCCACCCTCCTCCTCTCCAGCCCCCACCCTCCCCCTCTCTGGCCCCCACCCTTGCTACCCCAATCTTCCTGCTCTCACTCCCCCACTACGACAGCCATAACTCTCTCAGCTCTCCTTCAGCTCACCCTCCCAACTGCTCTGGCCCTCTTCCCCCACCTCTCTGCCTCTCTCTCCCTCACCCCTACTCCTCTGGCATTTCTCTCCCCCCATTTCTCCGGCCCGCTCTTCTTTCTCCCGAACACTCTTCCAGTATTCCTTCAGCCCACTCTTACCCAAATCATCTGGCCCTCATTCCAGCCGCTCCTGCCCGTTATTCCTCAATACTCTGCTTATTTCTCCACCCCTCTTGCGGCCACAACTCTTCCCGGTCCCCCAGCTATCTGGACCCCACTTCACTAGCTCTCTCCCCACTTCTCTGACCCTTTCTTTCTCCACTCCTCCAACCGCCTCTCTCTCCCCAATCCTTCCACGCCCTCTCTTCACATTCAAGTTGAAGTCCACGTTTTATAGTCACTTGCACCAATTAAGTTACGTTGAAATTAGGTTACCATGCAGCCATACAATGAAAACAAACACAATACACGATAGATTTAACATAAACATCCACCACAGTCGAGTTAACATTCTTCACTGTGATGGAAGGCAATAACGTTCAGTCAATCTTCCTCCTTTGTTCACCCATGGTCGGGGCCTTGACCCTCCGCAGTCGCCGTTATGGACGGCCCTCTCGTCGGGATGATCGAAGCTCCGACAACGGGACAGATCAAACACACTTTGCGCCTTGGAGTTGCCCACTTTCTTACCGGAGACCACGGCTTCACGATCTTATAGCCGCAGCCCGTCCCCACTGTGGAGATGGGACTTTTAGTATTTAGACTTTAGAGATACAGTGCGGAAACAGTCCCATGCCGCGGAGACCAGCGATCCCCACACACTAGCACTATCCAACACACGGGGCAATTTTACAACTCATTGAAGCCAATTCACCCACACACTTGCACACCTTTGGAGTTTGGAAGGAAACCGGATCACCCGGAGAAAACCCACGCAGGTCACAGGGAGAACGTGCAAATTCTTTACTGACAGCGCCTGTAGTCAGGATCAAACCCAGGACTCTGGTGCTGCGAGGCAGCAACTCTACCGCTGCGCTACTGAGCTGCCCAATTGGGTTGAGTGGTCACAGGATGGAGTTTACATCAGACCATTCCTCACTGTATCGGGCAAAAGGTACAGAAGTGCGAAAACACACACCTCCAGATTCAGCCGCTGTTATCAGGCAACTGAATTATCCTACCACAACCAGAGAGCCGTGCTGGACTGACATCTACCTCATTGGTGACCCTCGGACTATCCTTTGCTGGCTTTAACTTGCACTAAACATTATTCCCTTATCCAGTATCTGTACACTGTGGATGGCTCGAATGTAATCATGTATTGTCTTTCTGCTGACTGGTTAGCACAGAACAAAAGCTTTCTACTGTACCTCGGTACATGTGACAATAAACTCAACTCAAACTGAAAACTGTGCAGAGAGAAGGGGCGATTGGTCCCAGGGTGGAGTTTACCCCTTGACTGGTCCCCACTGTGGAGGGAGATGAGATAATTTGGGAAATGTGACAGATCTCGCCATGATGGGCTGGAGGTCCCGGAGCTGAGCCGTCGATGGGATCATCCACCCGGGACTGAGATGTGGACACTCCTGACATTCACCGCCGGAGCCCGGAGCAGAGAGACTGCAGCTGCCTCTGGCTGGCGTGTATTTACTAATGAGTAGAGGCAAGTTGTTTAGGCACTAAAAAACTCTGATATAGGCAGGCAAATAGGCATAACATTACAAAAAAGGCATGAAAAAGGCATTTATTGACAATAAAAGGCATGTGTTTCCACCACCAAAATATGGTTAAAAATTATAATATATACTAACTTAAATGACCAAAGTTACCTGGTTGCACATAATTACTAGCATTTTTTTCAAATTATCTGGTGTTAACATTAATATTAACGTGTGCGAACAGGACGTCGAAGGACGAGAAGCCGAAGCCAAGAAGCGAACGGACACGGGCGTCTGGACCAATCGCTGACCTTTGTCGATGACTGACAAGGTGTTGGACCACTCCTGTTCCCAGAGACGTCTTGTCCATTCGGCGGCTTTTCGACGTCTTGTCCGTTCGGCTTCTTGATTTTTCGGCGTGATGTCCATTCAGCGAGATGTCCGTTCAGCGTGATGTCCGTTCGATGTGATGTCCGTTCGGCATCTTAGATTCGACGTCTCGTCCTTCGGGTCCCGTCCGGGTAAAACGGCCAAAAAAGGCTGATTTAAGGGCCTGTCCCACTTAGGAGACCTCCACAGCAACCTCTGGTGACCTTGCTCGCCACCCATGGTCGCTGCAAGGTCGCCACAAGGTCACCAGAGGTTTTGGTCACTTTTCCTAATGGTCGAAGATGGTTTCTGCGTGGTCGAGGCTTCATCTAGGTTGCTGCTTTTTTCCCCATCATGATTAAAACCGGCCTCGACTAAAAATAGGTCGTCATTTGGTCGAAGGGCTGTGGAGTGGGGTCGCTATTTAGTTACAGGCAGTCGAAGGCAGCCGTAGGCAATCTCCTTCGCTGACCGGCCATTTTGATTGGCTCATTGGAGTTTCACGACCTACAAGACCCACCGGTAGGTACAATGCCCGCTAACTTTATTATACTTCTTAAAACTGTCTCTACTCCTCTCTCCCCCCCCCCCCCCCCCCCCACACGCTCTCTAAAGGACTTACCGTACTCTGTGGCAGCCCTTTACCTTCATTTTCATCATACAGACTCCGCTCTTCATGGCCCCCATCTTCGCAATGTGCGTGTGTGTGAGTGTGTGTGTGCGCGGTTTGTAGATACAGCTCGCGCTACGGTCGATCCAGCTCGCGGCTTCAACGCGGCCGGTCGATCCAGCTCGAGGCTTTCCAGGCAAGTGCCCTCAAGCTTGAAGGTCAAAGACACTCTTCTGGACACACGGATTAGGTCGCTCAAGTGGGACAGGCCCTTTAGGCACTCGATCGTGAAAAAGGCATTATCTTGGAGAAATCATCAAAAAGGCAAGAAAAGGCACATGGCATTCATGGCAAAATCCTGGCTCTACTCATGAGCCGAAGCACTGAGGGACTGGATATTTCATTGCGATCTTCACCTGCTCCCTGAACTTGGACTGGGTCACCGCGTAAATAAATGTATTCATGCAGCAGTTGAGATTCCTCAGCAAATAGCCGACATGGTGAAATATATATTCAGATTCAGTGGGTTCGGCTCCAGTTCCTGTGATCTGATAATATATCACGTTTACGACAATCGTCAGCCACAGGAGGATGAAGCTGCCGGAGATGGTGAAGAGTAAAACCACAGACCTCCTCCTGCTCTCCATCTCCGGGTCACTGCGGTTCTCCCCCTTGCTCTGACCCCCCCCCCCCCCCCCTCAGCCCTTTACGGACCCGACTGGCCACTAAAATGTGCCGGACTGTCAGCGCGTTGAGTGGCAGGATTATAGCAAAAGGAAGGAACGGAGATAAAACCGTGTCGAACCAGTCAATGCCACCCACCCGGGGTCAGTGTAATAACTTGGTTCGCATAACAAAACCACGGTACATTGTCGATAAACCGTCTTGGTTCAAAGATGAAATAAAGGGGAACGTTTTTAAGACAGAGCAGAAAGCCGCTGTTGCGAGAACCACAGCTGCAGTTTCCCCGGTGCAATATTGTGTTTTTCAACTTCTGGGCAACAAATGGCGACAAAGCAATCAAAGGTGAACGTGACGGTGAACCAGACAGAACAGTCTGTAGCTGCGCGACGCAACACGAGGATAGTACTGTACACAGGGGTGATGTAAAGGAAATTCAGTGGCAAGTAATGAAAGTTGATCCGATAAATTAAGACCTCGGTGATAATGACCAGTAGATCGGCCGCTGCCATGACCACCCTGGTGCGAGTGGTTCAGGTGGATAGACCGCACTTTCCCCGCGACAGGATCACAATCGCCAGTAAATTCACTGCAGAGTGAAAAGGGAAGTTTTTGGCGGTTTGAGAAACGACTACTGAAATTTTCAACCAAAAACTTTATTTGAAAGTAAGTTGCAGTATACAGGTTTGTCAAACACGTCTGCCCACATCGGTGGTCAGCACTGAACTAACAGGCGCCAAGGGAAAACCGCGCAAAACAACGGCCCCTCCCGAATCACGTGACGCGGCTTCCGAACGCCGGGTTTGATAGCTGCGTGCGCTAGGTGGCGCCGCTACATGCACCCCCCCTGAATCCGCGGTACGGAAACGTGCGGGTAAAACGGATGGTACGACCGGAACGTGTAGTCCGAGGTCGAGGGGCGAGCGTAACATTTGAGACCGGCACAACAGGACCGGAGGGACGCGAAAAACGCAAACGAGGACAGGCGTAACAAAGGGACCGGAGAAACGCGACCGGAGAGAACACGTGCAGAGGGTGTCAAAACAACAGGTGGACGTCCTTTACGCCGTGGAGTAGCCACTGTCACTGGGCTATCCTCGTCGACATGTGCAGGCTTGAGGCGGGTCACAGAAACAAACTCCTTCCTTGCCACCCATGTCCAACGTGAATGTTGAAACCCCCGCATTGAGCACCTTGTACGGACCCTCATACACCCGCTGTAACGGCGAGCGATGAGCGTCTCTACGGAGAAAAATATAAGCACAATCCCGTAACACAGTAGGCACATGAACCGAAGACGAACCATGCCGGGAAATGGGAACCGGGACCAAAGCGCGCGCCCACTCGCGAAGGTCCCGCCAGCACCTGCGAGGTAGAAATCTCCTGATCCCGGGGGCAGGCAAGAAATCCCGGGAACCCGCAAAACTGAGCCATAAACCAACTCGGCCGAGGAGGCTTTGAGATCTTCCTTGGGTGTTGTTCTGATGCCCAGGAGGACCCAAGGTAACTGGTCGACCCAATCAGGGCCGGTGAGTCGTGCCTTTAACGCCGACTTAAGGTGTCTATGGAACAGCTTGACCAACCCGTTAGACTCGGGGTGGTAAGCGGTGGTTTGATGTAGCTTCGCGCCGTACAGCTGCGGCATACCGCACCGTAGGGAGGATGTGAACTGGACCCCGCGATCTGTGGTCATATCTGAGGGGACCCCAAAACGAGCGACCCAATGTGAAACAATGGCCCTCGCGCATGCCTCGGTGGAGGTAACCGACAACGGGATGGCCTCCGCCCACCTGGTAAACCTGTCCATGACAGTCAGCAAGTGGGTAGCCCCGCGCGAACAAGGTAAGGGACCTACCAGGTCTACATGGATGTGCAGGAACCTGCCGTCCGGGACGGCGAAATCCTGGACCGGCTGGTGCACATGTCTCTGCACTTTGGAGGTCTGGCATGGGATACTGGAACGAGCCAGTCATTTACACCAGTCATTGAAAGTGGGCATGCAGGTGCAGCAGGCAGTGAAGAAAGAGAATGGTATGTTAGCATTCATAGCAAAAGGATACGAGTATAGGAGCAGGGAGGTTCTACTGCAGTTGTACAGGGTCTTGGTGAGACCACACCTGGAGTATTGCGTACAGTTTTGGTCTCCTAATCTGAGGAAGGACATTCTTGCCATAGAGGGAGTACAGAGAAGGTTCACCAGACTGATTCCTGGGATGTCAGGACTTTCATATGAGGAAAGACTGGATAGACTCGGCTTGTACTCACTGGAATTTAGAAGATTGAGGGGGGATCTTATAGAAACTTACAAAATTCTTAAAGGGTTGGACAGGCTAGATGCAGGAAGATTGTTCCCAATGTTGGGGGAGTCCAGAACAAGGGGTCACAGTTTAAGGATAAAGGGGAAATCTTTTAGGACCGAGATGAGAAAAACATTTTTTACACAGAGAGTGGTGAATCTCTGGAATTCCCTGCCACAGAAGGTAGTTGAGGCCAGTTCATTGGCTATATTTAAGAGAGAGTTAGATGTGGCCCTTGTGGCTAAAGGGATCAGGGGGTATGGAGAGAAAGCAGTTACAGAATACTGAGTTGGATGATCAGCCATGATCATATTCAATGGCGGTGCAGGCTCGAAGGGCCGAATGGCCTACTCCTGCACCTATTTTCTATGTTCCTATGAGCCCATACAGCGACTTGCTTCCTCAGGCCGTGCCAAACGAACTTTTCCGCGACTAGGGCAGATGTGGCACGAATGGACGGGTGCGCTAGACTATGGATGGTGTCGAAGATCCGGCGTCGCCAAGCGACCGGGACAATCGATCGGGCTTTACCGGTGGAACATCACAAAGGACTCGTACGCCGGAGGCGCCGTAAGGCACTTCAACCAGCTTCAGCCCTGATTCAGTGTTGTGGTAAATCCCCATACCAGCTCCTCGTAATCGACGCCGAGACTAAGCGCGGAGACCTCAGGCAGCGCTGGATGGGACAATGCGTCGGCCATGACATTCAGCTTTCCTGCCACATGTTGAATGTCAGATGTGAATTTGGAAATGTAGGCAGGTGCCGTTGCTGCCTGGCAGACCAAGGGTCATAAACCTTGGTCAAAGCGAACGTTAGTGGCTTGTGGTCGGTGAACGCGGTGAAAGCGCGCCCCTCCAGGAATAACGAAAATGGCGGATCGCTAGGTAAAGCGCAAGGAGCTCCCTGTCAAAAGCGCTGTATTTAACTTATGGGGCTCGCAGTTGCCTGCTGAAAATGCTAGTGGCACCCAGCGATTACCTACCCGCTGCTCAAGGACGGCGCCCACCGCGACATCGGAGGCGTCCGCGGTTAGTGCCGTTTGGGCCGAAGCCCTGAGGTGTACCACCATAGTGGCATTGGCCAATGCGGTCTTAGCCCCTTCAAAAGCTTTTTGTGCCTCCTTAGACCAAACCAGGTCCTTGGGCTTACCGGTCAGGCATTGGAATAACGGCCGCATGATGGCGGCTGCAGACGGGACGAAACGGTGATAAAAGTTAACCATCCCGATAAACTCCTGTAGACCCTTAACCGACAACGGCTTGGGGAATTACCGGATAGTGTCGACTTTCTCGGCAGTGGTTGCACTCCCTGGGAGGTGATGCTATGCCCTAAGAACGAGATGGAGCGCAGCCCGAACTGGCACTTCTCAGGGTTGATTACCAAACCCGTGTTCGTGCAGCCATTCGAAAAGTAAGCGGAGGTATTTGGTATGTTCTGCCGGTGAGCGGCTGGCCAGCAGGATGTCATCCAGGTAGATGAAAACGAACGGCAAACCCCGGCCGACCTGATCCATTAACCTTTGGAACGCCTGGGCTGTGTTCTTCAGGCCAAAAGGCATTCGGAGCCACTCAAAAAGGCCACACGGGGTAATGGTTGCCGTCTTAGGGATGTCGTCAGGGTGGACCGGGATTTGGTTATACCCGCGGATGAGGTCGACCTTCGAGAAGACAGTCGCTCCTTCAAATGGGCCGAGAAATCCTGCATGTTTGGGACCGGATACCGGACGGCCGTAGTTATCGTGTTCAAACTTTGATAATCGCCACAAGGCTTCCAACCCCCGGACGCTTTGGGCACCATGTGTAATGGGGAAGCCCAAGGGCTATCCGACCGCCGGACAATCCCCATGTCCTCCATAAGCTGGAACTCATCTCGTGCGATGCGCAGTTTATCGGGCGGGAGACGGCACGCGCGGGCATGTACTGGTGGACCCTCAGTGGGAATGTGATGGACCACACCATGACGGGGCACGGCCCCGTCGAACCGGGGCGTGAGCAACCCTGGAAATTCGGCGAGCAGGGCTGCGAAAGGTTGCTGGATCTCAGCTACCTCGACGAGTTGCTGCGAGGGCGTTGACGGGTTGCGCAGCTTGGCAGGGCGCGGTCCCGGCGCAGGGTTCATGCGACCACCCCGTACATCTACTAACAGGGAGAACGCGCGCAAGAAATCGGCCCCCAGGTTCGGTTGGGCGACGTCAGCAACGATAAACGTCCACCTGTACTGGTGGGAGTCTAAATTTAGTTTCGCTATCCGCTCCCGTTTACAGCCGAGAGGACAGGTCCCACCTTACCCGCACGGAGGTCCCGGGTTTTTGGAGGCAGGATACTGACATGGGCACCTGAGTCTATCAGGAAACGGTGGCCGGAATGGCGATCACGGACGAAGAGGCGTACGTTGGGGCCGATCGCGTTCGCCTCTATGGACGATCAGCCGGGGCGTTTCCCGGAAACGAACAAGGACTTCGGCACCTTTGGCTCCGAGCCCGTATCGTTGGTGGTAGTAGCACCATCTGCGTTGGCTGTAGACCACTGGCCGCGGCGATTCGTCTTCGACGCTGGGCTGAGTGTCTTCCTCTTCCCGATGTCGGTTCGGCTGCACCCGTTGCGTGGCCATGGGGCAGGCGACGGCGTGTACGTCCCACCATCTGAGCGCCCAGAGCTCGTCTGCTCTTTCCGCGAGCCGCTGCGGGTCGCTGAAATCGGCACCCGCTAGCATCAGCTGCACTTCGTCGGGCATTTGCTCTAAGAATGCCTGTTCAAGCAGGGCCGGTGCCCGTCCATCAGGGCCAACATCTTTTGCCATGATCGTCGATGGCCTTCGGTTGCCGATGCAGTCCATACGTAGCAGTCTTGTCACCCTGTCTCTACGGGTAAGACCGTAAGCGTGGAATAACAGGGCCTTCATCCTTCGTACTTGCCGCTGGACGGAGGGTCTCTGATGAAAGGCAACAGCCTCGAGGCACAGTCCTGTGGTAACGTTCCTACCACATGGAAATACATGGTCTCATCGTGGTCGATGCGGTGAAGGTGAAACTGTGCCTCCACATGGGCGAACCACACTTGAGGTTGATCAGGCCAAAAGGCTGGCAGTTTGAAAGCCGGTGAGCCTTGCCTCGTGCTGGCCGATTCTGCGGAAGACCTTCTTCCTGCATAATTCTTCTGTCTAACGACGGCTAGACAGGTCGGGGTCACCAATTTGGCGGTTTGATAAACGACTACTGAAGTTTTCAACCAAAACCTTTATTCGAAAGTAAGTTGCAGTATACAGGTTTGTCAAACACGTCTGCCGACATCGGTGGTCAGCACTGAACTAACTCGCGCCAAGGGAAAACTGCGCGAAAACAACAGCCCGTCCCGAATCACGTGACCGCGGCTTCCGAACGCCGGGTTCGATATCTGCGTGCGCTAGGTGACGGCGCTACAAGTTTATAATTTCTAGGAGTAGAATTAGGCTGTTCGGCCCATCAAGTCTACTCCGCCATTCACTCATGGCTGATCAACCTCTCCCTCCTAACTCCATTCTCCTGTCTTCTCTCCATAAGCCCCAACACCTGTACTAATCAATATATCTCGCCCTTAAAATATGAATTGACGGCCTCCACAGCCTTCTATGGCAATGAATTCCACAGATTCACCACCCTCTGACCGTGGGGAGGAGAGATCAGCGACAAAACGGAGAAATACCTCAAATCGCCCGTCTGTCATGCTGTGGGCTTCAGACAGGAGTTTCACGATATTCCCGGGAGCTACAGTCAGGAATTGTGTGAGTGCGGCTACAAACTCTTGGATGGTGAGGTGCGGGAAGGTGTACACCACGCTCCGGGCTGAATCCTCTCTCTCCAAAAGTTCCATCAGGAACCCGGACAGGAACTGGGAAGGCTGCAGATTGTATTTGATCAAATCATCATCTGTGAACACAATCTTCTTCTTGGACACTCCAGTGAAGGCCATCTGACCAACCCTCAGTAACACCTCACGGAGGTTCTCAATCTCACGGCCGTGGTTTTTCAGGATGTTGTAAATAAAGTAGCAATATAGTTGGATGATGGTCTTGGGAACTCGCTGCGGGTCCCGGTGTGTTTGTGTGAAGAAGGGGCCCAGTGTCAGGCCGAGGATCCAGCAGTAGGAGGGGTTGTAGCTCATGGTGTACAGGATCTCGTTCTCCTTCACGTGTCTGAAACAGCTGCTGCCACCGACTGATCTTCAAAATACCTGGTGAAATATTCCTTCCGTTCCTCACCAACAAATCCCAGGATTTCAGCCCGGACACTGATCTCTGCCTTTTCCAGTAAATGTAACTCAGTGGGGCAGGTGGTCACTAGCACTGAACACCCTGGGAGCAGCTTGTGCTGGATTAAACTGTACACAATGTCAGACACTTCACACCACCACTCGGGATCTGGGCACTGGTGCTGAGGTTCTGTATCTCTCCGACTGTCAGCAAAATCAATTCTGCCCTTGAATTCATCAGACCGTCGAATATAAACAGCACTCCCTCTGGGTTCTTCCAGACCTCTCCTAGCATATTCCCAAAGTAAGGATACTGATCCAGAATCAGTTCCCTCAGGGTTACTCTGCAGTTAATAGTGTTCAAATCCCGGAATTTGAAACTGAAGATAAACGTGAAGTGTTGGTATATTTTCCCTGTGGCCCAGTCATGAACAATCTTTTGCACCATTGTTGTTTTTCCGATTCCCGGGATTCCAGCCACTGATGCTGAACCAGATCGGGATTTACTTCGTGAAAAGCTCCTCTGGAACAATTGATCAGTCCTGATTTTTCCAGTTCTCCCCGGAGATGTTTCTCTCTCCATTCTTCATGGTCCTGGCCTCTTGCAGTTTGTATGTGGAGATGACCGTGAGCTCAGCGTATCGATCAAGCAGCAGGAATTTCTTAACCTTCTCCTTCATCAGGATGGTGTTCACGCTCAGTGTTTCAGTCTGTGCTCACAGAGTCTCTTGTGTTTCCGTTGAACATCTGTGGACATAGAGACAGCATGTCTGTATCTATTCTGGTGAAGGTGGAACAGCCAACATGTGTTCAGCAAAAATCATAGGGGATGTTTTAACTGAACCTTTGGAAAGTCAGAGATAGAGAGGTTGAAAATGAACAATGGCCGGGAATATCTCAACAGCCCAATGTAATTCCGAATGTGTTTGCTGAAGGCTACATTGGCCGCTTTATTACAGTGAAGATTGTTTCACGGAGCACCTAGTCCATGCCCTATTCTGTAGTGGCTACGGGGCCTGAATATGGGCACTTGCCTTCACTGATCTAGGAAACACTGCGGAGGGTAACAGTCGACGGGATCAATTACAATTTGTTGGGCTTCACTTGGATTCGTTCAATTTAGTTTTACTTTAGTTTAGAGGAAACAGGCCATTCGCCCACCAAATCCACACCGATCATCGATCACCTGCACGACTCCTTTTCCTTCACACTCGGGACAATTTGCCAGAAGTGAATTAACATACAAACTGCACGTCTTGGGAATTTGGGAGGAAACGGAGCACCCGGAGAAAACCCACGTGGTCACAGGGAGAAGGTACAAACTCCACACAGATAGCAGGCGTAGTTAGTATCGAGCTGGGGTCTCTGGCGCTGTAAGGCAGCAACTCAGCGCCACTGTAACACCACTGTGCCACATGTGTATCAGGACAATGCTACTCACCTCGCATAGTCAGATTGTGAGAAGGCAGTTTGTGAATGGGCCTATTCTAAACAACAGCTCATGACATTTCATGGAGTTTCCCAGTCTGGACTGGAGACGGGATTGGACTCATTGTACCTGCTCCGTGTGTTCCAACAACAAGGCCACATGACATTCACCTCCGCCCAACCCCCCACAGCTCATTGTCCATGCTGTCTAATTCTGTATTCATTTCCTAATGTACTTTTGGGCGATTATCCAGTCCGTGTCCACCACACCATCATGTAAATATTATATCCAAAACCCAACTATTCAATTATATTCACTTTACCACCTTGTTACAGGTTCTCCCGTCGATCCATATAGATTACTGTTCTCAGGACGGAGCCAGCGCCATTGAACACAATATCTTTCCTTCTCTAGGCTGAGCCAGTGTTGACTCTACAAACCTCCATCACATTCCTACTCTGCATCACTGCGGTCTGCTCTGTATGTGGCAACCATCGTCTGATCGAAGGCAATTCCGCAGGAACTCCAAGCAAGTCCGGGTTCTGCTGTAGAACTCCACATTGCAACACTTCCTGCGCTGCAGTTGGAGGTTTCGATTTTTCCTTCGGTCGAGTAAGTTTTGGGAATTCTCGGGATTCTCCGGCAGTGCTGCCGAGAGTGGAATTCGGTGACTTGCTGAATGACAGACAGACAGCCAGTCGCTGGATTCCTCGTGGAGGAGTCTGATTAGACATCGAGACTCTACAAAATGACCGAGGATTGTGACAAAAACAAATAGTTATCCATCCACCAGAGCCAGCAAGGAAGGCCCACCGCCCAAGTTCTGACAGATTCTGATCAGGCAGCTGAAGGCAGACATTCAGTTTCAGAGTGAAAGACAGGCTCTGGGAGTCCCATCCCATCACTTACCTTTCAGGTGAGTGGGCACTTCAGAAAAACCCTGCCCTGCCTTGTCCATGTCGGCAAATTGTCCTTGACCTGTTTAAACAGATTAACGTATTAACTTGGAGCTTACACCCCAGCGGTATGAATATTGACTTCTATAACTTCAAGTAACTCTTGCTTTCCCTCTCTCTCCATCCCTCACACCTTGACAGTTCTCCGACCAGTCTGACTGTCCTCGATTACATTTTACATTTTATCTGTTTGTTTTGTTGTTACCTTCTCCTAGCTAACAATGATATATTCCAGTGCTTCTTAAACTAGTTCAGTGTCATTCACCCTTGAGTCTCCATCACAACATTTCATTCACTAAATGTTCTTATGTATTTTGGTGATTTTCATCTTATTCTCCCTTGTGTATAAATAGCTAAATAAATTAAGTCATTCACTCCTCTAGTTTCATTCATCGCGAAACAACTTCATTCACCCTTGTGTGAACCATTCACCAGTTTAAGAAGCACTGACCTATTCTACAATTTCATTGATCTCCTTCCTCTTTGTCCGTTTTCACACCTTACACTTCCTTATCTCTGTATCTCCCATCCCCTGGCTCAGTCTGAAGAAGGGTCTCAACACGAAAAACGTCACCCATTCTTTCTATCCCGAGACGCTGCCTGTCCCGCTGAATTACTCCAGCATTTTGTGTCTATCTTGTGCTTAACTTGTATGAAGCCCTTTTTGTTCAATATTGTAAGATCAGCAGCATTTACAGCTGAAGTTTAATAGTCTAATGTTGCCGTACCTTGAGCCAGTATCTCTTTCAATAATCTGCTCAGCTTCGGTAGTGTGTGACGTATTTTCGCAAGGGATTCCCACATCATCCTTCGTGCCCCAGAATCCTTCTCCATCACCAGATTCAGGAGCAGTTTGGAGCCGGCCGCTTGGTTTCCCTTCTCTGCGAGCTCAGTCACACTCTGTAATGAACAATGGTGAACATATTGAGGAGCGGAGTAAGGCAAGCAGCAAGCGGGAAGAAAAGGGCCAACTCCAAGACAGGGCCCTGAGCGGCAATGTCACCGTGCAATCATTAGGCTGACAATGACCCACCCGAGACACCGACTGACCCAGCACTGTCTGACTACCACAGGGTCAGTGTTGAGCTTCCCCAGGGTAAGTGCTGATTAACTACAGGAAGCGTACACGTCACTACTGGGCTCAATGAGGGGTCTGGTGTCAGCTGGGAACCGGTAGTGAGGAGAAGCCAGTGACCACGGGACATGTGCGCAGGGAGAGAGTCGGGGGTGAAGCAGCAGTGAGGCAGTGAAACATGTTTGAAGTGGAACAATCACACGGGGAATGTTATGGTTAGGTATGGTTTGTATTTTTGGGGTCATACAGTTTGGGATCATACATAAGGACCATGATCACCAGTCATTAATTAACTCCGCAGCTGCCTTCGAGGTATGTATCGTTAATAATTATTCAATAATGTTAACCTTTACACTGCTGTAATTATGAAACTGTGAAATACTCATAAGGAAAAGGCAACTGCAACACGAGGCATGATGTAATATGCCCAAAAGCCGGGAATCACTGGGACTACACAGCTCCATGTCAGGGCCTTTGGGCCAAGTATTTGAAACATCATGGAAGACAAGCTTAATACAATCTGCACTCGCAGTACCATGAGGCGTCATATCACCGGAAGTCACGTGCCCATATGAGGCTAAACATGGGAATTCAGGACAATTGGTGACTTCTGTTGGTGCTGTGAGCATGTGTTGGTCGAATACAGGCTCAGTGTTGCTGCATCCCCAGACTGCTTTGTGGAGTTTGATCCACATGTGCCCCTGATATTTCATTCTCCAGCCGTCCCTTTACATTGGTTCTCTCAGTCTGTGTTAAATTTAGAAACAACACACAATCTGCGTGTCTTCCACTTACGTGATACTCTCGCCCAGTGAAGTGATCCGCGCCCATTAGCATGAAGCCAAGTCCATCCACACCCTCTTCAATCGCCTGCTCCAGTCGGTCCTGGTAGAATCTCGTCAACTGTAAGAGCTGGTGATCGTCACAGTTTGACAGGAAAGTGGAGATTGCGGAGTTTATATCTGTGAACACAGGAGGGGAAGGAAACATCATCTGAGAAATCGTTCACCATTGGCCTCAGTTAAGACTTCCATGAGTGCATTAGAAAGAAACTGCAGTTTTAACATCACGTATTCGCAGTAAACAGTTCCCGCTCCCACACCATTCATCACTCCTGAAAATGCTCTCTAGATGGGTCACTGGAAATAGATAGAAGGAAGGTCTCATCATCACCACTGTGCAATAGCCCAGGAAACCAGAATTAAATGGTCACCTGGCCTTCTAATCTGATATCGAAAATACCTGTATTTCTGGAAATACTCCAATCCTTCACAATTTAATAGATTTAACATCTGTTTTCCTCAGTGACTGTTGCAGGCATTTTCCACATTGGGGCCTGGCTCGGGCAAAAAGGGCACTTCCTGTTCCCTGAACTGTCAGTTTGGAATTTTTGTGCAGTTCAGTTCCCCCAATGACAGTAAGCATATGGAACTTTGGAAATGGTGCAAAAGATGTTGGCAAAATTGTCCCCTGGGATTAGAGGGTGTTAGCTACAAGAAGAGGTTGGACAAACCTGGATTGCTTTCTGTGGAGCGTGAGAGGTTGAGGGCAGAATTGATAAATGTTGTAATGCCTGGAATGCGTTGCCAAACCTGGTGGTGGAGGCAAATATGATCGTTCCATTTAAGCAGCTTTTAGGTAGGCACATGGATAGGGTGGGATACAAATCACATGCAAACAGAGGTGATTAGTGTTGTAATGTATAAATGCATATTCATGTACAGTATATGTTAATGAGTTGGTGTTGTATATAAGTTGGGAATGTTGGGTAATAAACCTCTCTCTTGTGATCCAGGCAGCCTGCGTGTAAGTTGTTATTCATTCAGCTGTCCGGAATATAACAAAATTGGCATAGAGTTTGTGAACTCATCCTTTAAATACAGTGCAGGACTGTTTTGCAACACGCAGTATTGTTTAAAATTTTAAACAGTAAATACGGAGTTGTGTCGCTGTTGTTTGCGAGCTGGACACGATAGGCCACAGACCCTTCTATGCAGGGGACTGTAGTTTAAAACAGCAGCTGGACAAATCGTCGAGAGTTTGTCAGGCTATCTCTATGTTGTGTCTACGTGGCAAGATGTCATCCTTGGGATTGTATAACATTTTAGACTATTTTTTGTCGAATTCCTCAAGCTGAATAGCCTTTGTACAGCTATGTTTTAGGGGAAATTAGACCAGAACAGACAGGAATTCGGGGTTTTTGAACGGACTTTAAAAAAAAAGAGAACGACACGATGGCAGCGTCCACAGGCTACATCGGAAACCTTGGCACATTTGACAAGAGTAGATAGCCGTTCAGCTCCTATATAGAGAGAGCAAACATGTTTTTCACAGCAAACAATATAATGGAGATTAGTGGTGAAGGAGAGACAGTGTGGCGGGACTGTCATATGCTGAGAGAATGGAGCGGCTGGGCTTGTACACTGGAGTTTAGAAGGATGAGAAGGGATCTCATTGAAACATATAAGATTGTTAAGGGTTTGGACACGCTAGAGACAGGAAACATGTTCCCGATGTTGGGGGAGTCCAGGGGCCACAGTTTAAGAATAAGGAGTAAGCCATTTAGAACGGAGACGAGGAAACACTTTTTCTCACAGAGAGTGGTGAGTCTGTGGAATTCTCTGCCTCAGAGGGCAGTGGAGGCAAGTTCTCTGGATGCTTTCAAGAGAGAGCTAGATAGGGCTCTGAAAAATAGCTGAGTTCGGGGATATGGGGAGAAGGCAGGAACGGGGTACTGATTGGGGATGATCAGCCATGATCACATTGAATGGCGGTGCTGGCTCGAAGGGCCGAATGGCCTACTCCTGCACCTATTGTCTATTGTCCTTTTATTGAATTTCTTCAACAACATAATGGTTGAACACAAACTCAAAACCGAAGCTAGGGTCGGGTGAGTGGGCGTAGGGAAGGGTAGTGGGATATATCAATGCTTCTTTCACTTCTTCGTTAGTTCTGGGGGTTTTCTCTTTTCTTTTTTGTGTCTTTTTCGAAATTCTTTCTTTTCTATTTCTTTTCTTCTTTCTTTCCCTTTTTTCCTTTTTCCTTTTTCCTTATTTAGTTATTAATTTATAAAATGTTAAAATTGAAGCAGTACAAAAATTGTGTAATTGTTATGTCGATTAATTTCTCCTTGTACAATTGCTTCTAATAAAATTAATATTTTTTTTAAACGTTGGCGGTAACTCAAATCATTTGTATCCAAAAGGAGTGCTGATTTATCAGACAATTCCTGCATCTGTGACGTTGCTGTCTCTGTAGATATCAACTCTCTGTGCTCAGCCCCTTCCCTATTTCCACTTCCGTGTGAATTTCATTTCTTGCATCAGGTGCACACCCACTGTCAGGGCAACATTTCACTGAAGGCTCACAAACCTTTTTGTTCCTTTGATGTACAGGCAACTGAATCACCTCCCCTGTCAACACCTTCAGCCATGATGACGACAGGCGTTCCCAAACTCGGTAGCTCTGAAATACACAATATTAATAGAACCATGAGGTGACAATTGAATGTGAAGGAAGATATTGCCTTGTGAAGCAACAAACAGCATTGCATTGCAGCAGAGATGTGGAAAACATCCCATCCAAACAAGATATACCCCTGCAAATTAACAGAAAATAAAAGCAGTAGACCACCTTGCTCTTCACGTCTGCATTTGTGTAAATTTCATACTTTCACTCATATACCCAATAGTCCCATCTCATTAGTTCTCATTTCATTATTCAAATATGTACAAAATGCAATCTATAAAGCAAATGCGAAATGTTGAAAGTATCCTTTCCTCTTACAATCATTCTGCTGCAACTTCTCCTGGGATCACAGTCCCCGCTGTGACCTGAGGGTGATAAAAATGTGCAACTCTCCATACCGGAGGCTCAGAAAGGCATTTACTCTGGCAATTGAGGACGTTGCTCACAAAAAATAACTGAAAACGGAAATAACAAGCAATGCTGTGCCTGCATTTAAGAGGGGCTGCAATGTAAACCATGGGAAGTGTAGACCAGTGAACCTAACGGCTGTGGTACACAAATTACTGGAGGATATTGAGGGGAACGATATATCTATATTGTGATGGATAGGGCCGTTTATGGATAGTTAGCATAATTTTATGCGTCGGAGCATATCTCACAAATTGTTTGAGTAACTTAAAATATTGATGGGACAAGCCGTAGATTTAACATATGTGGACTTCAGGGTATTTGGTAATGTTCCACATGATAGGCTGCTTTGGAAGGTTTTATCACAAGTGATCCAGGGAGAACTAGCTGACTGGATAGAGAATTGACCGTGAAAGGAAGCGGAGGGTGAGGGTGGAAGTTTGTTTTTCAGACTGCAGGCCTGTGACTAGTGGTCTTCCCCAGGGATCATTGCTGGCCCCATTGCTATTTGTGGTTGATATCAAAGATGTGGATGAGAACACAAGGCATGATTATCAAATGATGCAGAGGGGTCTTCATCTGTTGGGCTGAGGCATGATGAATGGAGTTTAATACAGATAAGCACAAGGTGTTGCATTTTGGGAAGACAAAGCAGGACAGGACCTTAGTGAATGACAGGGCTCATCAATCACAATATTGAGTGTAGAAGTCGGGACGTTATGTAACAGGTGTACAAGACTTTGGCCAGGTCACATTTAGTGAATCGTGTTCAGTTCTGGACACCCTGTTATAGGAAAGACGTTACCAAACTGGAAAGGGTGCGGAGAAGACTTAAGAGCATGTAAGAGCATGTTGCCAGGACTCGAGGGCCTGAATTACATGGAGAGGTTGAGCACGCTGGCACTTTATTCTTTGGAGCGCAGGAGGACGAGGAATGATCTCATTGAGGTAGATAAGTTTGTGATGGGAGTGGATAGTGTCTTACACCCAGAGGAGGAGAATGAAGAACCAGAGAACATAGATTTAAGGTTAGAGGAGAAAGGAATCTGGTGGAGACCATTTTCACACAGAGCGTGTTGGACATATGGATCGAGCTACCAGAGGAGGTAGTTGAGGCAGGAGCTACCACAACATGTAAAATATATTTGCATAGGTGCACGGATCAGGAAGGTTTAGAAGGGTAAGGACCAGATGCAGGCAGGTGGGACCAGTACAGATGGGGCATCTTGGGCCGAAGAGCCTGTTTCATTGCTGTACATTGCTGTATTGCTATGACTTTATGATTTGGATTAATGAAGACAAACCTGGAGATGATACATAGAACATAGAATAGTGCAGCACGGCAACTGGCCCTTCGATGCCCCATATCTGCACCAACAATATCATGCCAATTTGAACTAATCCCATCAACCTGCTCATGGACTGGATCCTCTGTTCCCTGATTATGTCAGACACGTGTCAGTCTAAACAGCATTTCCACCACCCCCTCAGACAGGACCTTCCAGGAACCGACCGAAGTCTGCGTAAAAAACTAGTCCAGCCTGTCCCCTTTAAACATTCCTCTCTCCAGTAAGAGACCTCCCCACCCTGGGAACAAGACTGACAATATCTATGCCCCTTATATTCTATACTTCTATTGGGCCTTCACTCAGCCTTCATTATTCAGATAAAACAAACTAATCTTTGTCTGCCTTAACTCAGACCATATTTCCAACTGATGTGTATTCTAGTGGATCTTTTGACAGCTTTCCTCATGATCCACAATTCTGCAAATAGTTCTGTTGTTTTTGAAATTACTAACTCGACCACCTACCTTTTTGTCCAATTGTGGACATGATCAGAAATTGTGGGTTCCAGAACTGATCCTTGCAGAATACTATTGGTCACGAATCTAGTCAGTATAACACTCCTCCACCACTATTCCTCTCTCCTGTTTCCCCTCGCTCTAAGCCCTTTGGGGTTTTTTCTCTTCCCTGTCCCTACAGTCTTCACCATTCTGTAGTACCCACTCCCCTCCCATTTCACTCACCTGCTCCTTGGATGAGACTCGATGATTCCTTGTTTGATGAATCTCGGTCATGATGGATTTCGCCACTTGGGTCAGTTCCAGGGCCGTGAACCACGTCTCCTATTCCTCTCCCTCGGGACTGACATTGTTCCCTTTCCTCTTCGGTGGCTTCACATTCCATTGACGTTCTGCTCTCAATCGCACTTTGTTTTTCTGTCGTTGTTCCTGTGTTCTGACCATCTTTCTTTGATGAGGTGCCTGGCCAAAGTCTTTTGAAGACTTTGCCCACTTTACTTAATTTCCCACCTAAAAAAAACATTAATTGTAGGTTGCAGAGTAATTTCAAATTGAGAAAACCACAGGTTCGGAATGGCTGGCAGCAATCTGAGCTGACATTCTGGGGCAAGTGGAAGTTAATGGTCGTCTTAGCAACAGAGCAAGAATACAGGCCCTTCGGCCCAACCAAACCAAAATGCCTCATCAAAGCTAGTCCCATCAGTCCACGGTTTGACCATAATCTCTCTAAACCGCTCTGTCCAAATGTCTTTTAGGGACAAGATTTAATAGGAATCTGAGGGGTAACTTTTTTCACACAAAGGGTGGTGGGTGTATGGAACAAGCTTCCAGAGAAGGTAGTTGAGGCAGGGACTATCACAACATTTAAGAAACAGTTGGACAGGTCGACGGATAGGACAGGTTTGGAGGGAAATGAGCCAAACGCGGGCAGGTGGGACTAGTGTAACTGGGACATGTTGGCCAGTGTGGGTAAGTTGGGCTGAAGGGCCTGTATCCACACTGTATCACTCTATGACATGTTATTATTGTATCCGCTTCAAATACCAGGGCATTTCCGTTCAACGTGAAGGTCCTATCCTGGTTCAACTTCACAAACTTACATCCAAACTTACTAATCATACCTGAACATCCCCACAGAATTCATTTCTTCAGATGAGACAGCAGTGGGCCCAACATTGACCCCAAGTGGCGGACCATTCACAGGCCTCCAGTCTTATAGACAATGGACAATAGGTGCAGGAGTAGGCCATTAGGCCCTTCGAGCCAGCACCACCATTCATTGTGATCATGGCTGATCGTCCCCTATCAATAAACCCGTGCCTGCCTTCTCCCCATATCCCCTGACTCCACTAGCCCCCAGAGCTCTATCTAACTCTCTCCTAAATCCATCCAGTGACCTGGCCTCCACTGCCCTCTGTGGCAGGGAATTCCACAAATTCACAACTCTCTGGGTGAAAAAGTTTTTTCTCACCTCAGTCTTAAATGACCTCCCCTTTATTCTAAGACTGTGGCCCCTGGTTCTGGACTCTCCCAACATTGGGAACATTTTTCCTGCATCTAGCTTGTCCAGTCCTTTTATAATTTTATATGTTTCTATAAGATCCCCCCTCATCCTTTTAAACTCTAGTGAAAACAACCCTAGTCTTTTCAATCTTTCCTCATATGACAGTCCCGCCATCCCAGGGATCAATCTCGTGAACCTACGCTGCACTGCCTCAATCACAAGGATGTTCTTCCTCAAATTAGGAGACCAAAACTGTACACAATACACCAGATGTGGTCTCACCA
The DNA here is from genome assembly GCA_038087875.1 of Malacoraja senta. Lineage (NCBI taxonomy): Eukaryota > Metazoa > Chordata > Chondrichthyes > Rajiformes > Rajidae > Malacoraja > Malacoraja senta. Next base: position 152,426 of record JAXLNO010003974.1, read on the forward strand.
GAGCCCTATACAACTGCAGAAGAACCTCTTTACTCCTATACTGAAATCACCTTGTTATGAAGGCCAACATTCCAATAGCTTTCTTCACTGCCTGCTATACCTGCACGCCAACTTTCAGTGACCGGTGTAAAAGGACACCCAGGTCTCACTGTACCTCCCCCTTACCTAACCTCATTGAGATAATAATCAGCCCCCTTGTTTTTGCCGCCAAAGTGGATAACCTCACATTTATCTATATTATACTGCATCTGCCACACATCTGCCCACTCACTCAACCTGTCCAGGTCACCCTGCAACCTCCTAACATCCTCTTCACAGCTCACACTTCCACCCAGCTTTGTGTCATCCGCAAACTTGCTAGCGTTGCTCCCAATTCCCTCTTCCAAATCATTAATATATATGGTAAACAGTTGCGGCCCCAACACCGGGCCTTGCGGCACTCCACTCGCCACTGCCTGCCATTCTGAAAAGGACCCGTTCACTCCTACTCTTTGCTTCCGGTCTGCCAACCAATTTTCTATCCATGTCAACACCCTACCCCCAATACCATGTGCTCTAATTTTAGTCACTAGTCTCCCATGCGGGACCTTATCAAAGGCTTTCTGAAAGTCTAGATACACTACATCCACTGGCACCCCTTCATCCATTTTACTTGTCACATCCTCAAAAAATTCCAGAAGATTAGTCAAGCATGATTTCCCTTTCATAAATCCATGTTGACTTGGACTAATCCTTTTACTGCTATCCAAATGCCCCATTATTACCTCTTTAATAATTGACTCCAGCATCTTTCCCACCACCGAAGTCAGGCTAACTGGTCTGTAATTCCCCGTTTTCTCTCTCGCTCCTTTCTTGAAAAGTGGGATAACATTAACTATCCTCCAATCCACAGGAACTGATCCTGAATCTATTGAACATTGGAAAATGATCACCAATGCGTCCACTATTTCTAGAGCCACCTCCCTGAGGACCCTGGGATGCAGACCATCAGGCCCAGGGGATTTAGCATCCTTCAGTCCCATTAGCCTACCCAATATTATTTCTCACCTAATGAAAATTCAGTTCCTCTACCCCCTGAGATCCTCTGTCCTCCAGTACATCTGGGAGATTGTTTGTGTCTTCCTTAGTGAAGACAGATCCGAAGTACCTATTCAACTCTTCTGCCATTTCCTTGTTGCCCATAATAATTTCACCCGTGTCTGCCTTCAAGGGACCCACATTTGACTTTGCTACTCTTTTTCCCTTAACATAGCTAAAGAAGCTTTTACTGTCCTTCTTTATATTCCTGGCCAGTTTCCCTTCGTACTTCATCTTTACAGCCCGTATTGCCCGTTTTGTTTCCTTCTGTTGTCCTATGAAAGTGTCCCAATCCTCTGGCTTCCGGTTACTCTCTGCTGTGTTATACATCTTTTCTTTTAGTTTTATTCTATCCCTAACTTCTCTTGACAGCCACGGTTGCCTCCTACTCCCCTTAGAATCTTTCTTCCTTTTTGGAATGAAATGATCCTGCGTCTTCCGGATTATGCCCAGAAATTCCTGCCATTGCTGTTCCACCATCATTCCTGCTAGGATCCCTTTCCAATCTACCTTGGCCAGCTCCCCTCTCATGCCTTCATAGTCCCCTTTGTTCAACTGCATCACTGACATTTCCGATTTAACCTTCTCCTTCTCAAATTGCAGATTAAAACTAATCATATTATGATCACTACCTCCAAGCGGTTCCTTTACCTCGAGTTCTCTTATCATATCTGGTACATTGGACAACACTAAATCCAGAATTGCCTTTTCTCTGGTCGACTCCATTACAAGCTGCTCTAAGAATCCATCTCGGAGGCATTCTACAAACTCTCTTTCTTGGGGTCCTGAAGCAACCTGATTTTCCCAGTCTACCTGAATATTGAAATCCCCCATCACCACAGTGGCATTACCTTTGTTACATGCCAGTTTTAACTCCTGCTGCAACTTACACCCTACATCCGGGCTACTATTTGGGGGTCTGTAGATAACACCAATTAGTGTCTTCTTGCCTTTACAATTCCTCACCTCAATCCACAGTGACTCTACCTCTACCTCGCCTCATCTCTGTTCTAAATGGCTTACTCCTTATTCATAAACTGTGCCCCCTGGTTCTGGACTTCCCCAACATTGGGAACATGTTTCCTGCCTCTAGCATGTCCAAACCCTTAACAATCTTATATGTTTCAATGAGATTGCCTCTCATCCTTCTAAACTCCAGAGTGTACAAGCCCAGCCGCTCCATTCTCACAGCATATGACAGTCCCGCCATCCTGGATAGACACAAAAAGCTGGAGTACCTCAGCGGGTCAGGCAGTATCTCTGGAGAGAAGGAATGGGTGACGTATCAGGTCGCGACACTTCTCCTGTCCCGCTGAGTTACTCCAACTTTGTGTGGCTATCTTCGGTTTTAACCAACATCAGCAGTTCCTTCTTACAAAACCATTGTGTCATGCATCTTAATAAATGCTTACTGCTGCGCATCTGCAGATGTTGGTGAGAGTGTAGAGGGATTGGCGGCTGGCAGACCCATCGTGGGTCAAAGGCCCATTTCAACGCAGTATGACCCATGATTCTGGGCATTGATATTTTGACTTAACTTTTGTGATAACATAAACCAAACTGCAGCGATTTATCACACAGTTCCTGCATCCATCCACATGTGACTGTGCTGTCCCTGCAGATGTAAATTGTCTGTGCTCAGCCCCTTCCCTATTTCCACTTCTTTTGTTAACCTCAGTATTTGCAACAGCCCATTGTCAGGGCAACATTTATATTTCACAGAATGCTCTACAAACCTTTCTGTTTCCTTGATGTAGATGTCACTGCACCTCCTCCCCAATCGCCACCTTCAGCCATGATGATGCCAAGCGTTCCAGAATTCTGTGGTTCTGGAATGAACAATATTAAGATAACCGTCAAGCAACAATTGAAGGCAAAGGAAAACGTTGCCTGGTGAACCAACACACACAATATCTCATCCAATGAACCCGTCCTCCCAAGGTCGTAGACTATCTGGCCTCAAACAACGTCCGATAAACCATCTGAAAGTCCAAATTCAACGCACTAACTAATTCCCGCTTTTTTATTCTAAACGTTACCTCCTCAAGAGAACTGGAAGATGATTGCATCATTTTGCCTGAAAACCGACAGAAAGTGATTGTTTAATTCCTCTGCCAATTACTCACAGAGCTTTTCAAACTCTTCATTGTTTGTCTGCTTTACGTTATACATACATAGATACATGGAAAATAGGTGCAGGAGTAGGCCATTCGGCCCTTCGAGCCTGCACCGCCATTCAATATGATCATGGCTGATCATCCAACTCAGTATCCCGTACCTGCCTTCTCTCCATACCCCCTGATCCCTTTAGCCACAAGGGCCACATCTAACTCCCTCTTAAATATAGCCAATGAACTGCCCTCAACTACCCTCTCTGGCAGAGAGTTCCAGAGATTCACCACTCTCTGTGTGAAAAAGTTTTTTCTCATCTCGGTCTTAAAGGATTTCCCCCTTATCCTTAAGCTGTGACCCCTTGTCCTGGACTTCCGCAACATCGGGAACAATCTTCCTGCATCTAGCCTGTCCAACCCCATAAGAATTTTGTACATTTCTATAAGATCCCCTCTCAATCTCCTAAATTCTAGCGAGTATAAGCCAAGTCTATCCAGTCTTTCTTCATATGAAAGTCCTGACATCCCAGGAATCAGTCTGGTGAACCTTCTCTGCACTCCCTCTATGGCTATAATGTCCTTCCTCAGATTTGGAGACCAAAACTGTATGCAATACTCCAGGTGTGGTCTCACCAAGACCCTGTACAACTGCAGTAGAACCTCCCTGCTCCTATACTCAAATCCTTTTGCTATGAAAGCTAACATACCATTTGCTTTCTTCACTGCCTGCTGCACCTGCACGCCTACTTTCAACGACTGGTGTACCATGACACCCAGGTCTCGCTGCATCTCCCCTTTTCCTAATCGGCCACCTTAGATAATAGTCTGCTTTCCTGTTTTTGCCACCAAAGTGGATAACCTCACATTTATCCACATTATACTGCATCTGCCAAACATTTGCCCACTCACCCAGCCTATCCAAGTCACCTTGCAGTCTCCTAGCATCTTCCTCACAGCTAACACTGCCCCCCAGCTTAGTGTCATCCGCAAACTTGGAGATGTTGCCTTCAATTCCCTCATCCAGGTCATTAATATAATTTGTAAATAGCTGGGGTCCCAGCACTGAGCCTTGCGGTACCCCACTAGTCACTGCCTGCCATTGTGAAAAGGACCCGTTTACTCCTACTCTTTGCTTCCTGTTTGCCAGCCAGTTCTCTATCCACATCAATACTGAACCCCCAATACCGTGTGCTTTAAGTTTGTATATTAATCTCTTATGTGGGACCTTGTCGAAAGCCTTCTGAAAGTCCAGATACAACACATCCACTGGTTCTCCCCTATCCACTCTACTAGTTACATCCTCGAAAAATTCTATAAGATTCGTCAGACATGATTTACCTTTCGTAAATCCATGCTGACTTTGTCCAATGATTTCACCACTTTCCAAATGTGCTGCTATCCCATCTTTAATAACTGACTCTAGCAGTTTCCCCACTACCGATGTTAGACTAACTGGTCTGTAATTCCCCGTTTTCTCTCTCCCTCCCTTCTTAAAAAGTGGGGTTACGTTTGCTACCCTCCAATCCTCAGGAACTACTCCAGAATCTAAAGAGTTTTGAAAATTATCACTAATGCATCCACTATTTCTGGAGCTACTTCCTTAAGTACTCTGGGATGCAGCCTATCTGGCCCTGGTGATTTATCGGCCTTTAATCCATTCAATTTACCCAACACCACTTCCCGACTAACCTGGATTTCACTCAGTTCCTCCATCTCCTTTGACCCGCGGTCCCCTGCTATTTCCGGCAGATTATTTATGTCTTCCTTAGTGAAGACGGAACCAAAGTAGTTATTCAATCGGTCCGCCATATCCTTGTTCCCCATGATCAATTCACCTGTTTCTGACTGCAAGGGACCTACATTTGTTTTAACTAATCTCTTTCTCTTCACATATCTATAAAAACTTTTGCAGTCAGTTTTTATGTTCCCTGCCAGTTTTCTTTCATAATCTATTTTCCCTTTCCTAATTAAGCCCTTTGTCCTCCTCTGCAGGTCTCTGAATTTCTCCCAGTCCTCTGGTATGCTGCTTTTTCTGGCTAATTTGTACGCATCATCTTTTGCTTTGATACTATCCCTTTTCCCTTGTTATCCACGGATGCACTACCTTCCCTGATTTATTCTTTTGCCAAACTGGGATGAACAATTTTTGTAGTTCATCCATGCAGTCTTTAAATGCCTTCCATTGCATATCCACCATCAACCCTTTTAGAACTAATTGCCAGTCAATCTTGGCCAATTCACGTCTCATACCCTCAAAGTTACCTTTCTTTAAGTTCAGAACCGTTGTTTCTGAATTAACAATGTCACTCTCCATCCTAATGAAGAACTCAACCATATTATAGGTAGACCATAGGTAGAAAAAGAGAAGAGGTCTTGAAAGGAGAATTTAGGGAGTTGGGAGGAGAGTTAAGGAGAAGGTCTACAAAGGTAACAATCTCAGGATTACTACCTGTGCCACGTGACGGTGAGAGTAGGAATGGAGTGAGGTGGAGGATAAATGCGTGGCTGAGGAACTGGTGCAGCGGGCAGGGATTCAAATTTCTGGATCATTGGGATTTCTTTTGGGGAAGGAGTGACCTGTACAGAAAGGACGGGTTGCACTTGAACCCGAGGGGCACCAATATCCTGGCGGGGAGATTTGCAAAGGCTACTGGGGAGACTTTAAAATAGAACGGTTGGGGGGAGGGACTCAAATAGAGAAAGCTAGTGGAAAATGTGGGAGGCAGGAGGCAGAGAAGGGAAGCACTCGGACCCAAAATGTAGGGGAGAAAGAAGAAAAAGATAATAAACAGAGAATAAGTGGTGGTGGGTTTCTTAAATGTGTATATTTTAATGCTAGGAGCATTGTAAGAAAGGTGGATGAGCTTAGAGCCTGGATTGACACCTGGAAGTATGATGTTGTGGCAATCAGTGAAACATGGTTGCAGGAGGGCTGTGATTGGCAAATAAATATTCCAGGATTTCGTTGCTTCAGGGGTGATAGAATTGGAGGGGCAAGAGGTGGGGGTGTTGCATTGCTTGTCAAGGAAGATATTACAGCAGTGCTTTGGCAGGATAGATTAGAGTGCTCGTCTAGGGAGGCTATTTGGGTGGAACTGAGAAATGGGAAAGGTGTAGCAACACTTATAGGGGTGTATTATAGACCGCCAAATGGGGAGCGAGAATTGGAAGAGCAAATATGTAAGGAGATAGCAGATATTAGTAGTAAGCACAAGGTAGTGATTGTGGGAGATTTCAATTTTCCACACATAGACTGGGAAACACATTCTGTAAAAGGGCTGGATGGTTTGGAGTTTGTAAAATGTGTGCAAGATAGTTTTTTGCAGCAATACATAGAGGTACCTACTAGAGAAGGGGCAGTGCTGGACCTCCTGTTAGGAAATGAGACAGGGCAGGTGGCGGAGGTATGCGTCGGGGAGCACTTCGGGTCCAGTGATCACAATACCATTAGTTTCAATATAATTATGGAGAGAGTCAGAACTGGACCTAGGGTTGAGATTTTTGTTTGGAGAAAGGCTAACTTTGAGGAGATGCGAAAGGATTTAAAAGGAGTGAATTGGGACATGTTGTTTTATGGGAAGGATGTAGAAGAAAAATGGAGGACATTTAAAGGTGAAATTTTAAGAGTACAGAATCTTTATGTCCCTGTTCGGTTGAAAGGAAATAGTAAAAAATGGAAAGAGCCATGGTTTTCAAGGGAAATTGGACACGGTTCGGAAAAAGAGAGAGATCTACAATAATTATAGGCAGCATGGAGTAAATGAGGTGCTTGAGGAGTATAAAGAATGTAAAAAGAATATTAAGAAAGAAATTAGAAAAGCTAAAAGAAGATATGAGGTTGCTTTGGCAAGTAAGGTGAAAGTAAATCCAAAGGGTTTCTACAGCTATATTAATAGCAAAAGGATAACAAGGAATAAAATCGGTCCATTAGAGAGTCAGAGTGGACAGCTATCTGCAGAGCCAAAAGAGATGGGGGAGATATTGAACAATTTCTTTTCTTCGGTATTCACGAAGGAGAAGGATATGGAATTATGTGAGGTAAGGGAAACGAGCAGAGTAGCAATGGAAACTGTGAGATTCAAAGAAGAGGAGGTGCGGACACTTTTGAAAAATATGAAAACGGATAAGTCTCCAGGTCCTGACAGGATATTCCCTAGGACATTGAGGGAAGTTAGTGTAGAAATAGCAGGGGCTATGACAGAAATATTTCAAATGTCATTAGAAACGGGAATAGTGCCGGAGGATTGGCGTACTGCGCATGTTGTTCCGTTGTTTAAAAAGGGTTCGAAGAGTAAACCTAGCAATTATAGACCTGTTAGTTTGACGTCAGTGGTGGGCAAATTAATGGAAAGGATACTTAAAGATAATATATATAAGCATCTGGATAAGCAGGGTCTGATTAGGAACAGTCAACATGGATTTGTGCCTAGAAGGTCATGCTTGACTAATCTTCTTGAATTTTTCGAAGAGGTTACTAGGGAAATTGATGAGGGTAAAGCAGTGGATGTTGTCTATATGGACTTCAGTAAGGCCTTTGACAAGGTTCCTCATGGAAGGTTGGTTAAGAAGATTCAATTGTTGGGTATTAATGGTGGAGTAGCAAGATGGATTCAACAGTGGCTGAATGGGAGATGCCAGAGAGTAATGGTGGATGGCTGTTTGTCAGGTTGGAGGCCGGTGACTAGTGGGGTGCCTCAGGGGTCTGTGTTGGGTCCACTGTTGTTTGTCATGTACATCAATGATCTGGATGAAGGTGTGGAAAATTGGATTAGTAAGTATGCAGATGATACTAAGATAGGTGGTGTTGTGGATAATGATGTAGATTTTCAAAGTCTACAGAGAGATTTAGGCCATTTGGAAGAGTGGGCTGAAAGATGGCAGATGGAGTTTAATGCTGACAAATGTGAGGTGCTACATCTCGGCAGGACAAATCAAAATAGGACGTACACGGTAAATGGTAGCGAATTGAGGAATGCAGTTGAACAGAGGGATCTAGGAATAACTGTGCATAGTTCCCTGAAGGTGCAATCTCATGTAGATAGGGTGGTAAGAAAGCTTTTGGTGTGCTGGCCTTTATAAATCAGAGCATTGAATATAGAAGTTGGGATGTAAATGTTAAAATTGTACAAGGCATTGGTGAGGCCAATCTGGAGTATGGAGTACAATTTTGGTCGCCTAATTATAGGAAGGATGTCAACAAAATAGAGAGAGTACAGAGGAGATTTACTAGAATGTTGCCTGGGTTTCAGCAACTAAGTTACAGAGAAAGGTTGAACAAGTTAGGTCTTTATTCTTTGGAGCGCAGAAGGTTAAGAGGGGACTTGATAGAGGTCTTTAAAATTAGAGCGGGTTAGACAGAGTGGACGTGGATAAGCTTTTCCCATTGAGAGTAGGGAAGATTCAAACAAGGGGACATGAGAATTAAGGGACAGAAGTTTAGGGGGAACATAGGGGAACTTCTTTACTCAGAGAGTGGTAACTGTGTGGAATGAGCTTCCAGTGGAAGTGGTGGAGGCAGGTTCGATGTTATCCTTTAAAAATAGATTGGATGGGTATATGGACGGGAAAGGAATGGAGCGTTATGGTCTGAGTGCAGGTAGATGGGACTAGGGGGAAGTATTTTATTTTTAATTTAAAAATAAAAAATAAATTAAAAAAAATTAAATGTTCGGCACGGACTTGAAGGGCCGAGATGGCCTGTTTCCGTGCTGTTATGGTTATATGGTTATATATGGTCACTCTTGCCCAAGGGGGCACGCACAACAAGACTTCTAACTAACCCTTCCTCATTACCCAGTCTAGAATAGCCTGCTCTCTCGTTGGTTCCTCTACATGTTGGTTTAGATAACTATCCCACATACATTCCAAGAAATCCTCTTCCTCAGCACCCCTGCCAATTTGATTCACCCAATCTATATGTAGATTGAAGTCACCCATTATAACTGTTTTGCCTTTGTTGCACGCATTTCTAATTTCCTGTTTGATGCCATCCCCAACTTCACTACTACTGCTAGGTGGCCTGTACACAACACCCACCAGCGTTTTCTGCCCCTTAGTGTTTCGCAGCTCTACCCATACCGATTCCACATCCTTCAAGCTAATGTCCTTCCTTCCCACTGCGTTAATCTCCTCTAACCAGCAACGCTACCCCACCTCCTTTTCCTTTCTCTCTATCCCTCCTGAATATTGAATATCCCTGGATGTTCAGCTCCCAGCCTTGGTCACCCTGGAGCCATGTCTCCGTGATCCCAACTATATCATAATCATTAATAGCTATCTGCACGTTCAACTCATCCACCTTATTATGAATGCTCCTTGCATTGAGACACAAAGCCTTCAGGCTTGTTTTTACAACGCTCTTACCCCTTATACAATTATGTTGAAAAGTGGCCCTTTTTGATTTTTGCCCTGGATTTGTCTGCCTGCCACTTTTACTTTTCACCTCGCTACCTATTGCTTCCGCCCGCATTTTACACCCCTCTGTTTCTCTGCTCACCCATTTAAGAACCCCACCACCTCTTATTCTCTGTTTATTATTGTTTTCTTCTTTCCCCCCTACATGTTGGGTCTGAGTGCTTTCCTTCTCTGCCTCCTGCCTCACACACTGTCTAATAGCTTTCTCTATTTGAGTCCCTCCCCCCAACCATTCTAGTTTAAAGTCTCCCCAGTAGCCTTTGCAGATCTCCCCGCCATGATATCGGCCCCCCTCAGGTTCAAGTGCAACCCATCCTTTTTGTACAGGTTATGTTGGAGGGATCCAGGTTTTCGGCTGGAGTGGGAACTTACTGTGAGGAGGTGGTAAAATAATTTAATTATCGGTGGCTTCAGAAGTGGAACAATGAAGTGAGATCTGCATCCACTTTGGATACATTATTAACTGACGGAGTATATGATTATAATTGAATCGTGACTCCCAAAACACTTTCCAATGTTCCCACTTTGCTACAAACACCGTATTCCTTACTATAAACTGCAAACCCTTCTACTCTCCGAGGGAATTTAACTCCTTTATTCTCACTGGAGTTTACATCCGCCCCATGCTGCGTACATGAGGCGCAAACACAACTCGCTGACCAGGTAATGAGGGTAGAGAGTGACTTCCCGGACTCCATGGTCATTGTTTTGGGGGACATTAACAAAGCTAACCTCAGCCGTGACCTTCCAAAGTACAGACATCACGTAACCTGCCCCACCAGAGGGGAGAGAACACTCGATCACTGTTATACAGCCATCAAGAACGCTTATCGCTCTATTCCCCGGGCGGGTCTGGGTCTCTCTGATCATTGTCTAGTACACCTTATTCCGACCTACAGGCAGAAACTAAAATCTGCTGAGCCTGTGGTCAGTACAACGAAAAGGTGGACAAGCGAGGGCATTGAGAACCTACAGTCCTGCTTTGACTGCACGGATTGGAATGTGTTCATGGAAGCAACCACAAGCCTCGATGAGTAAACGGACACTGTATCACCATATGTCAGCTTTTGTGAGGACAGTTGCATTCCAACTAGGACCCAGACCTGGTTTAACAACAACAAGCCCTGATTTACTGCAGAACTCAGACAGCTCCGACAGTCTAAAGAGGAGGCCTACAGGAGCGGGGATGCAGACCTCTACAGGCAGGCCAAGTACAAGCTGAGAAGAGGAATCAGAGCTGCCAAGTAAAGGTACTCTGGGAAGTTACGGAGCAAGTTCTCAGCTAATGACTCATCTTCAGTGTGGAAGGCCTTGCAAGAAATCACCAGCTACAAGAGAAAAGCCCCCCGCTCTTTGGACAATCGTCAACTGACCAACAACCTGAATGAGTTCTACTGTAGGTTTGACAAGCAGAAACGTAACACTGGTACCCCCTCACCAACAAACACAGCCAGACCCCAGTCTGCAAAGACAGCCACAGCCAGACCCCTTCTGCGCCCAGTCCTCCCCATTTACCACTTCACACCTACTTAAAGCAAGACTCCAGTCTGAAAAGACTGGACCCTTCCCCATCCACCCCTCTCCAATCACCACTTCACACCCAATTACCCACACCCTCCGTGCTGAACAACATCACTTCTCCATCATCAACAATAATAATAGAGGAGGTGGAGAGGCTTTTTCAGAAGACAGAAAAGCCGTAAATGTTTCCCCTCTACTCTCAAGCTCTGTGCCGAACAACTGGCACCGGTCTACACAGACATTTTTAACCAGTCCCTGCAAACCTGTACTGTCCCTGCCTGTTTCAAAGTCTCCACAATTGTCCCTGTACCCAAAAAGGCAAGGATTACTGGTCTTAATGACTACAGGCCTGTCGCACTGACCTCTGTAGTCATGAAGACTCTTGAAAGGCTTGTGCTGGCCAAGCTAAAAAATATCATGAACCCCCTGCTGGACCCTCTGCAGTTTGCATATCGGGCCAATAGATCTGTCGATGATGCAGTCAACCTGGGCCTGCACTTCATCCTCTAGCACCTAGACCACCAGGGGACCTATGCGAGGATTTTGTTTGTTGATTTTAGCTCTGCATTCAACACCCTTGTGCCAGAGCTACTACACTCCAAACTTTCCGAGTTGACTGTGCCTGAACCCCTCTGTCGGTGGATCACCAGCTTCCTGACAGACAGGAAGCAGCATGTGTGGGTGGGAAAGCACATCTCGGACCCACAAACACTCAGCATAGGAGCACCGCAAGGCTGCGTACTCTCTCCTCTCCTCTACACCAACGACTGCACCTCCATAGACTGCTCTGTCAAGCTTCTCAAGTTTGCGGACAACACAAACCTGATTGGACTGATCCAGGATGGGGAGGAATCTGCCTACAGACAGGAAGTGTCACAGCTGGTGTCCTGGTGCCGTAGCAACAACTTAGAGCTCAATGCTCTTAAGACAGTGGAATGATTGTAGACTTTAGAAGAGCTCCCCCTCCCCTCACTCACCATCAACAACACCACAGTCACATCTCTGGAGTCTTTTAAGTTCCTGGGAACCATCATCTCCAAGGACCTTAAATGGGGGGCTACCATCAACTCCACAGTCAAAAAAGCACAACAGAGGATGTACTTCCTACGGCAGCTGTGGAAGCACAATCTGCCACAGACAATGATGGTCCAAATCTACACGGCCATCGTAGAGTCTGTCCTCACCTTGTACATCATGGTCTGGTTTGGCTCAGCCACCAAGCACGACATCCGGAGGCTGCAGCGAATCGTCCGATCAGCTGAGAAGGTTATTGGCTGCAACCTTCCCTCCATTGACGAACTGTACACTGCAAGGGCCAGGAAGTGAGCAGGTAAGATCATCTCTGACCCCTCTCACCCTGGCCACAAACACTTTGAATCACTTCCCTCTGGAAGGCGACTCCGGACTGTCAAAGCTGCCACAGCCAGACATAAAAACAGCTTTTTTCCACGAGTAGTAGCTCTACTCAATAACCAAAAATCTGTAGCCTCCTTTTCCTCTGGTATTTTGTTTGGTTCACATATTTAATCAATAATGTTTTATTATTGATGTTTGGTGTTTTATGAGTCATTCGTAACTGTTACTGTATGTCATGTTGTGCCAAACATAACTCGAACCACATCATCAAGTTCGCAGATGACACAACAGTGGTGGGCCTCATCAGCCACGATGACGACTCAGCCTACAGAGAGGAGGTACAACAACTCATCAACTGGTGTGACATCAATAACCTTCAACTCAATGTCAACAAAACAAAAGAAATAACTGTGGACTTCAGGAAGAAACAGGCAGCACACACCCCACTCACCATAAATGGCAGTGCAGTGGAGTCTGTGAAAAGCACCAAGTTCCTGGGAGTACACATCACAGATGATCAGACATGGTCCACCAACACCATCTCCCTAGTCAAGAAAGCACAGCAACGCCTCCACTTCCTTCGACGGATGAGGAGAGCCGACCTCCCCCCTTCTGCCCTCACAACTTTTTACAGGGGTGCCATTGAGAGCATTCGTACCAGCAGTCTCTCAGTCTGGTATGGCAGTTGCTCTGCTGCTGACCAGAAGGCCCTACAGAGAGTGGTGAGGACAGCGGAGAAGATCACTAGATCACCCCAACCAGCAATTCAAGACTTATATCCATCTCGCTGTCGCAAGAGAGCAACTAACATCATCAAAGACACCACCCACCCAGCACACAAACTGTTCACCCTCCTACCATCCGGCAAGCGCTACCGCAGCATGCGGAGCAAAACCACAAAATTCAAAAACAGCATTTTCCCTCAGGCCATCAGACTACTCAACATACTCAAGAAAATTCCATGAACATTACACAAAAACCAACTGACTGCCAAATTAACTTTAACCCAATGTCTGCAGTATGCTACTTGCACAGTATGCTATATTGCACCTTTTATTAATGAATATTTTATATAATGTATATGTCCATTGTCTACTTTTATTGGTACACTGTCTGTCTGTTTTATAAATATTACTTGCACATTAGAGTATGGAGAAACGCAATTTCAATCCTCTGTGTAACTACTCGTTACATTATGTGAATTGACAATAAAATTACTATTACTATTACTATTACTATTATGTTGTCACTTGTGGGCAGAGCACCAAGGCAAATTCCTTGTATGTGAATACCTGGCCAATAAACGTATTCATTCATTAATTCATTCATTCCACTGACCTATCCACGTAAACCTCTCACCTTTCCCAGCCACAGTGCCCTGTCCTTAATCCAGAGTAAAGGTGCGAGGAATCATACCATTGTAACAGGCAACAGCAGCAACACGCATGTCACCAGTGCAAGCACAATTGTAACCCCACGCTACTGATTCCTGGGCCGCTGATATGAATGTCATTTTACGTTTTAAATATTGATTGGAAACAAAGGCCAACAATAAATCTGAGCTGCAATAGTCTAACCCAGGGGTGGGGAACCTGCGGCCTTTTGAATGAATCCAAATTTTGTAGAACAAATCCTTTTATTTTTATTAATATGTTTTTGTTAGTCTTTTATTATTTTTATTATAATCTTAAAATGAACGTATTTAAAATAGCAAAGAATAAAAGAAGATTCAACGAAATAATCCTCCCTGACTGACGGCCACAATTAAAACATTAGTAAGTCATGAGGGCTATTTTAACACCTGTTATGCTGATGATTTAGTTCTAATGCGACTAGAATGTACGTTACCCTCCCTGCCTGACTGGTGCTACCACCACCTGAGGCTGGTTGACGAGAGGGAAAATGTCGGGGAGAATCCGCTGGCCGTCCAGTCTCCAGTATTATCAACTTTTGATAGCGGTGCACGTGGCTTTCCATTTGAAGTTGAATTGGAGAATAGTTAAACAGCGTATTTGTTTGACTGTATTTTTTATAATTATTTATAAAAGGAAGCCATTTAGATGTAGAAATCGTAAAAGAATGCATTGTCGAAGTTGTAGGATGCGTAGACCCCGATAAAGTAAAGTAAAGTAAAGTAAAGTAAGTTTATTTATATAGCGCCTTTCAATCAGATTACTGAAACCAAAGCGCTTTACAGACAATTAACCATATAAATAAAAAATAAAAAGGTAGAATAAAAAAGACATGACACACTATTTAGAGATTCAACATGAACATCCCCCCACAGCAGAGTCGACACTCTCCACCGTGAGGGAAAGGCACCAAAGTGTCCAGTCCTCCTCCTAGTCCACCCGAGATCGGGGCCAGTCTGAGGGCTCCGTAGCCAGTCGCCGCAACGGCAGCCCGATGTTGTAGACTCACCCGCCGGGAAGCTGGAACACCGGCATCGGGTGGAAAGTCCTCAACGGCTTGGAAGTGTCTGGAGCGGCCGCTCCTTCCCCGGAGACTGCGACGCCCGCGGACTTCAGGCCGCGCCGGTTGGAGCTTCGACTCCGCGGTGTTTTTGATCCAGCGCCACCCGCCCGTGGCGGGATGCCCTCAAACCGCAGACCGCAGACCACGGCTGCTCGATGTTGGTGGTCGGCGGTCACAGCACTCCGGAGCGGCGACCCGACAAGGCATCGCCCGCTCCCCGTTGGTGTCCCAGCGCTGTGCCGCCGAAGCTGTGGTCCCTGGCAGGAAATGCCGCTCCAGCCCGATGGAAGGCCGCATGGGGAGACCGGAGACGCGATTCGGAGGAAAACCGCATCTCCGACCAGGTAGGACTGGGGTTAAAACAGTCCCCCCCCCCCCCCCACATAGAAAGAATAGACTCCAAATAATAAAAAAATAAGAAATATTCAAACAATAAAAGAGTTAGACGACGGACTGCAGGCAGGCTGCCATACAAACGGCGCCCACTCCTGCACATCCGCCATCTTAAGTGCAAACAACTGCCTCTTTCAAAGAGATCAGCAGCATGAATTAGCCCTCAACATAACAGAACAACTTCACCCAATACTCCAAAAAGAAAATATATATTAATCAATCGCTTTGGATGAATCAACTGATACTACTGACTCGGCGCAGGTTTTATACTTCATTCGGGCCATAACAGAAGATTTTCTTTGCTACGAAGAGTTACTCACTTTGGGCACTCTTACAGGTAAAACACGAGGAATAGATTTCTTCAACAACTTTCAAGATAAATGTCGAGAAGTTGGACTGGATTTAGTTAATTAAGTGAGTGTATGTACAGACGGTGCACCTTCCATGACAGGAAAACGTGAAGGGTTTATTGCACAGATCAAAAAGGTATCAGATCCAGATGCTCTCATTTCATTTCATCTTACATCAGCGAAATCTCTGCTAAATCTACCATTTTAAGTGACACTTTGCAACAAGTTATGTATTGTTAACTATATTTGTGCAAATGCAACACGGCATTATCAGTTTCGTAATATGCTAAAGTTGGACGATTCAGTGTGGATTTGCCATATCATTGTAAAGTGCGTTGGCTATCGCAGGGACAGGTGTTAGCAAAATGATTATCTTTGCAAGAACAGATAGTTAAATTTCATGAAGAACAGAATCAGCAATGTGAATTTTTGAAAGAAGATTTCTATAGAAATACTGCATTTCTGTGTGATATCATGTCAAAGAAAAATGACTTGAATGTTTCTTTGCAAGGTAAAACTAAGTCTACATATGATATGTGGCAACAAATCCAAGCATTTCGAAAAAAGCTATCTTTTTTCAAAACTCTTTTTTCAAAATGAAAGTTCAGCGGAAGTCATTGATGAGCAGGAGGATTCATGCGAATCATTTGAAGAATACGCAGCTGTTATAAACTTATTAATTAATGAATACAATGAAAGGTTCACTGACTTTGAGAATCATGACATCACACTCAAATTAGCATTTCAACCTCACCTAGTTGATGTCTCCAAGGCTTCTAAAGAACTACAATTGGAATTGATTGAGCTCTCAGAAGATGACATTTTAAAGTCCTCATTTGACGCTAAGAAAGATCCAATTGAAATATGGAAAAATGCAATAGAATACCCACGTCTTAGGCAACATGCATGAGAAATGCTTTCTTGTTTTTCAACCACTTGTCGTTGCGAATCTACATTCTCCTACTTAACCCAAATCAAGACGCCCTTAAATGAGCGATACCCATCTAGAAGATCAGCTGAAACTGCGTACCTCCATGTTGCAACCAAATATTCAAATACTTTCCCACAGAACAGTGACAACAAAGTCATTAAAAGGTTAGTTAACTTTAGAATTAACAAAATGTTTTCATTTTATTGTAGTTAGTACATAGTAGTTAGATTTTTACAAAATAATGTACATTTTGAAGTATATCTAATTGAAGTTTCTTGAATGCGGATTATTAGATTACAGCTAACTTAATGCGGCATTCCAACATGAAAAGGTTCCCTACCCCTGATCTACCCTCATTCCAGCTAGTCAGGTGAATATTGATTTGCGAGGTGCAGCTGTAGTTCTTTCTGTGAGCTGCAGCGCTCAGTATCTGCGTGCAAGTTGCTGCTTGTCTGCAGCGTGGATTCCAATCCTCACATTCCTCAGAACAGGGAGCGTTCTCGCCAAAGATCCCATAGCAAGCTGTAGGATCTTTGGTTCACGCTGCTGAAACCAACTGGTTTGACAATCTACTACTATATACTGTGAATAAAGTTGTTTTTATTTCCTGTTAACCCTTTCTGCTGATAGCGATACAGTAACATGGATATGATTTGAATATAACCTGCAGGAATTCTGTCTGCGGCAATGCTGGAAAAGTCTCCGTCGTCCTCCTGCCTGCTGGTGCTCACTATGGTTATTTATTATATAAAGACTGGTGACAGAACTCTCCTCTCCACAGGTCAGTTCAGATGTCTCGACCCGCGTGAGGGATTATTTCAACATGGATACAATTTATGCGAACAGGAATCTTCTGCCAGCTATTTTTTATGTTCTCATTAACGTGTCTATCGCGGTTCCCTTCTCTCTCTGTGTTCACGTCTGATACCAACAAAAGCCACATACATTGTATTGTATTGTATTGTATATCTTTATTGTCATTTCCTGAGTATTCACATACCCAGAGGAAACAAAAAAACGTTCCTCAACCAGTGTCCATTTCAGTGTGCAGTAAAAAATAAATAGAAGTAAAAATACATATATCATGAACAAATGAACACTCTACTCTACTAAACATCGACAGGCGTTCCGATCGGCAGCGGCACAACAGTGGCTCTGCTGCAGTGTGTCCAGGTTGGTGGTTGGTGCACGATACTTTGGCAGGGGGCAAAGTCCGTTTATCAGTCTTATAACCTGCGGGAAGAAGCTGAGGAGCATCCTGCTGGTTTTGCACCTAATGCTCCGGTACCTCTTCCCAGATGGCAGGATGGAGAATATGTGATGCGATGGGTGGTAGGGGTCTTTGATGATGGAGATGGCTCTGCTGATACATCTCTTCCTGTATATGTCCAGCAGGAAAGGGAGTGGAGCACCAATAATCCTGCTGGCGGTCTTCACAATCCTGTCTAGCTGGTGCCGTTCGTACGCCTTGCAGCTCCCGAACCAGGAAGTGATGCCGTAGGTTAATGTGCTCTCGATTGTCCCCCTATAAAAAGTTCGTAGGTGTGTAGTGGGGAGACCTGCTTTACGTAGTCTTCGGAGAGGGTGTAGTCGCTGCTGGGCTCTCTTGACCGGTGCTGTGGTGTTGGTCGTGGACGTCAGGTCATCTGACAGGTGGAGTCCTAGGAACTTCACGCTGTTGACCCTTTCCACATCAGCTCCATCGATGTGCAGAGGTGTATGGTGTTGTTTTCCCGCCCTCCTGAAGTCAACCACCATCTCCTTAGTTTTTCCCACGTTGAGAATGAGGTTGTGGGATTTGCACCATCCTGTGAGCAGCCCCACCTCCATCCTGTACGCCGACTCATCATTGTCACTGATGAGACCCACCACTGTTGTGTCATCAGCGAACTTGTTGATGAAGTTGTTGTTGAGTCTAGCAGTACAGTCGTGTGTTAGCAGACTAAACAGCAGGGGGCTTAGGACACAGCCTTGGGGCGAGCCAGTGCTCACGGCTATGGTTTTTGATGTCCTACTGCCCACCCTGACTGTCTGCTGCCGTTGCGATAGAAAGTTCAGGACCCAGTTACATGTGCCAGCATCAACCCCCAATAGCTCCAACTTCTCCACCAACTGCTGCGGAATGATTGTATTAAAAGCAGAGCTGAAGTCTATGAAGAGGATCCTGGCATAAGTATTTTTCCGATCAAGGTGTGACAGTACGAGGTTCAGTGTTGTTGAGACTGCGTCCTCTGTGGATCGGTTGGCTCTGTAGGCGAACTGCAGTGGGTCTAGGTCGGCAGGTAGACTATTTTTGATATGCTGCATAACCAGTCGCTCAAAACACTTCATTACTATGGGTGTTAGAGCCACTGGTCGAAAGTCATTATGGCAGGCTGGGTTTGGTTTCTTCGGGACAGGGACGATGGTGGCACTCTTAAGACAGTTGGGCACTACTGCCTGGCTGAGTGAGATGTTAAAAATGTCTGTGAAGACATCTTTCAGTTCTGATGAATCGGAGAACACGTCTCTCTTGGTGGGTCGTTTTAGTTTTGGTCAAGTCAAGTCAAGTCACTTTTATTTCTATAGCTCATTTAAAAAACATCTCTCATTGACCAAAATGCTTTACATTGGTGGAGGTACTAACGTTATACGACAGTGGTTCATAGATTAAGTACATACATAAATACATACACTTATCCCTCCCTCAGAGGACGTCAAGAAAGGCTTGAGAGTAAAGATGAGTTTTAAGTCACGACTTCAAAGAGTCGATGGAGGGGGCAGTTCCGATGGGAAGAGCGATCTCGATTAAAAGTATGAAATATAAGTAAAGTGTGATCCAAATAATTAATTAATAAAATATTGGAAGTTTTTTCCTTGCTATTTTGGATATTTGGATATTTTGGACTTTGATTACTCTTTAATAATGTTTTTTTAATTACTCTTTAATAATGTTTTTTGATTACTCTTTAACAGTGTCTTCCCCCCTTTTTTTTTTTAATTAAGAAAAAAGGGAGGAAAAATATTTTTAGCTTGCTATATGATACTAACATTTGAATTGGAGACTAACAAATACTTCAATTATGGAATAAAACTATTGTTTCCCTCCCCCCCATAAATTGTTTTCATTGTAATTGAAACTTTTCTTTTAAGGAAAGTACAGAGCTAGTAATATTTTTTTTTTTTAACAAAAGCTACGGAAGTCTTTAGATGTTTAGCCACACTAGGGTGGCTATCACTAACTGCACTAATCATAGTTGTAGTTTTCTTCTTTTTCTATTTTTTACACGTTACTAATACAACATTTCATTACTTTTTCTATCTTATGTTATATTATATTTTGTATTTGGAATGGAATTATATGTTTTATCTAGGGAGATATGTCCGGATGAAAAACCGACAAGACTTAGAATTCATCTACCTGAGGTTCAAGTATAAGGTAGGGTTTAGTGCGCTGATCCAGCTGCTCCAACATAGACCACTTTAATCACAAAATGCAAGACGTTAATATGAAAATTGGGGGTGAAGGAATTAAATTTTGTAGCTGGAATGTTAAGGGAATTAATGAACCAATCAAGAGAGGTAAAGTATTAGCCTATTTAAAATCACTTAAAGCAGATGTAATATTTCTCCAGGAAACACATCTTAAAAAGGAAGCACAACATAGATTGAAAGCTAAATGGATTGCTAAAACGTATCATTCTTCATTTTCACATAAATCTAGAGGGGTTGCAATATTAATTCGTAAAGGTATACCCTTTAAACATATATCAACGACAGAAGATATTGAAGGCAGATATATTGTATTAGTAGGGCAGTTATACTCAAAGAAAGGGACTCTCCTTAATGTATATGGACCAAATTTTGATAGCCCCCTGTTCTTTAAGAGAATACTTAACATTATCCCGGAATGTACACAACATAATTTAATTATCGGTGGAGACTTAAATTGTACACTGGATGCTTACTTGGATAGATCATCAAGTCAAAGAAAATTAAAATCTCAGTCAAGTGAATTCCTAAATTCATATATTAATACTACAAACATTAAGGATGTTTGGAGAATTGAAAACCCATCTGGTCGAGAATACTCATTCTACTCACCCGTGCATAAAACTTACTCAAGGATAGACTATTTCTTAGTAGACTCTAAACTTATCCCATTTACCTATAATTCGCAATATCATAATATTATAATATCGGACCCTGCTCCACTTACATTTATGATTAAACTAAAAGGAATGACCGAGATAAAGACACAATGGAGACTTAACCCCCAAATCTTGAAAGAAAAGTTATGTAATGAATACCTCGTAAAACAGATTAATATGTTTTTCGAGGCTAATGACAGCTCTGGAATCTCCGCCTCCCTTCTTTGGGAAACATTTAAAGCATTTGTGCGAGGAGCATTAATATCCTCCCAATCATTTATTAACAAAGAGAATAGGGCCAAACAACAGTCTTTGGAAACGGAAATAAAGCAATTAGACATAGAAAATGCAATAGCACCATCTATGGTAAAACACAATAAAATTGCAGTACTGAAATATAAGTTAAACAAGTTATACTCAGACCGAGTAATAAAACTATATCAACGTACAAAACAATTACATTTTGAATTTGGAGATAAACCACAAAAACTATTAGCGCGTCAACTTCGTAAACAGGACGGGGAAAAAACAATTTACAAAATTAGATCAGATAAGGGAGAAACATTAACACTACCTAAAGATATTATTATTTTTTTAAATTATTTTTATTAGAAGTACGGTAAATTACAGTAATACACAACACTTATATCTTAATACATTTTTTATACCGCTTCATTTTTTTGAGCTTTAAGAGAAAGATAGAAGTAAGAAAAGTAAAGAAAGTGCGCAAGAGTCGTGAAGTGCAAGAGAGTGTTGGGAAAAGAAAGCCCCTTAGAAAAGAAGTTAGAGAAGGAAGTAAAGTAAGAAAGTAGGCCCTAGAAAAGAAAGAAAAAGAAAGTAGGAACAATCGCAGAAAGGGGACTGCCAACCAAGTCTGTTTTTGTTGTTTTACCTCCCATTACCAGGTCCTGATACCATTTCTTTATTTATTTATTTTTTAAATTACTATTGCACCTCATGCTTGTAAGAGGTCCAGAAACGTAGACCACGTCTTTTGGAATTGGTCTGCTTTACCTGCTAAGAGGAATCTCATCTCTTCCAGATGTAATGTTTCAAACATATTTGATGTCCACATTTTTATTGTTGGTGTGGGCGCATTTTTCCAGAATTTAAGTATGAGCTTTTTTCCCATTATCAGCCCGTAATTGAATAAATTCTTCTGATACACGTCTAATTCAGGGATACCTTCCGATATTCCAAAAATGATCCATTCTGGTTTTGGTACCAGTTTTATTTTAATTAATTTTGAAAAAATATCAAATATTTCATACCAGAATTTTTGGATTTTTGTACAAAAAACAAAATAATGCGCTATGGTAGCTTCTTGACATAGACATTTATCACAGATTGGTGAAACATTAGGAAAGATTTTATTTAATTTAGTTTTTGAATAATATAGTCTATGTAATGTTTTGAATTGGATGAGCGTATGTCGTACGTTGATCGAACATTTATGCACCTGTAGTAAATGGTTATCCCAGCTCTCTTTTGAAATTTTTATAGCTAATTCTTGTTCCCAGTCTCTTCTAATTCCATCTGTTGTGGGTATTTCTATGTTTAAAATGATATTATATAAGTACGATATTAGATTAGCTGATTCCGCCTTTGTCTTCATTGCTTCTAGTAAGTCGGAAGGCATATTATGATAGTCTTTTGTGTATTTTTTCAGATAATCACGAATTTGTAGATATTTAAAATATTGGTTATTTTTCAAATTATATTTCAATTGTAGTTGTTGAAATGATAGTAATTTTCCCAATTCATACAGATCTTCGAGCGTTTTGATTCCCATTCTTTCCCATTGTATAAATGATTTGTCTATGGTTGAAGGTTTAAACGATGGGTTATTAACTATTGGTATTGAGAGAGATAGGTTTCTTAATTTTAGATTCTGTTTTATTTGTTTCCATGTTCTAATTGTGCTATATATAATTGGGTTTTTATTATAATTTTTATTATTCAAATTTATTGGAGAGAGAATAATCGCTCCTATATTACTCGGGGAGCAGTCCCCTTTTTCCATTACAATCCAGTCTGCCTGCTGGGCAGAATTGTCCAGCAGGTGAATCATATTTTTAATATTTACTGCCCAATTATAATACATAAAGTTAGGGAGCGCTAGACCCCCCAACTCTTTTCGTTTATTAAGGTGTGCTCTTTGTATTCTATGGGATTTATAATCACATATAAAATTTGTAATGTCTGAGTCCAATTTTTTGAAAAACTTTTTTGGGAGATATATAGGTATTGATTGAAATAGGTATAGGATTTGTGGTAAGAAAATCATTTTTATAGCATTTATTCTGCCTATTAAGGACATCGGAAGTGTTTTCCACAATTTAATCATATTATTTAATTTCTTAAGTAAGGGATTATAATTGGCTTTAAACATATCCTGGTAATTTCTAGTAATTTCAATTCCCAAATATTTGAATTTTTCTGTAGCTATTTTAAAGGGGAATTTCCTGAGGTGTGTTGAGTCTTTTGGTTTTATCGACATAATTTCACTTTTGTTCCAATTTATTCTATATCCTGAGAAGGATCCAAAGTCCTCAATTAAATTTAATATATTTGGTATACTAATTTGTGGTTTTGTGATGTACAGTAGTACATCATCGGCATATAGGGATATTTTGTTATTTGAATATTTTGTATTATAACCGTAAATATCCATGTGTGTTCTTATTTTTTCAGCAAGGGGTTCAATTACTAAAGCAAATAACAGCGGTGATAATGAACATCCTTGTCTATTGCCCCTTGATAGTTCAAATTTCGAGGATAATATATTATTAGTTAGTATTCTAGCCGTAGGTTTGTTATATAATAGTTTTATCCATGCAATGAAGTTCTCTCCCAATTGGAATTTTTGCAATACTTTAATCATATAGTCCCATTCTACTTGATCAAACGCTTTTCCTGCGTCCAGTGAGATGATAGATAACTCTTGGTCATGAGATTTATGTGAGTGCATTATGTTAAGCAAACGTCTCAAATTATTGAATGAATGTCTCTTAGGTATAAATCCTGTTTGATCCTCATTTATTAGTCTACTAACATACCTGCTTAGTCTACTGGCTAGTGTTTTCGCTATTATTTTTTGATCCGTATTTAACAAAGCAATAGCTCTATATGATCCTGGTTCTTCTATATTTTTATCTTTTTTAAGTATTAATATGATCGTTGATTCTGCTAGTGTTTCAGGTAAGTTTTGCTCTTTAAAAGCATATGTATACATTTTCTGTAATCGTGGAGTAACTATGTCATAAAAAGATTTATAAAATTCATTACTGAATCCGTCTGGTCCTGGTGTTTTTCCATTCTTTAGTGTTTTTATTGTGTCTTCTATCTCCTTAGAAGTAATTTGTGCTCCCAGTTTCTCTTGTTCCCTCAGTTCTAATTGTGGTAGGTTACAGTTATCTAAACATTCTGAGATTTTATTATTGTCTATTAACGTTTTAGATGTGTATAGATTCTGGTAAAATTGAGCAAATCTTTTATTGATATCCTTGGGTAATGTTAATAATTCCCCTCTGTCTGATTTAATCTTTAATATTGCATTCTCTTTTTCCCGTTTTTTCAGTTGCCGTGCTAGGAGTTTGTGGGGTTTGTCCCCGAATTCGAAGTGTTCTTGTTTTGTGATTTGAAATAATGTTATAACTTTCTCTGACAGTAATTTATTTAGCTTGAATTTCAATAGTAGGATTTTATTATGTTTATCCATAGTTGGATCTTTAGCATTATCTATATCTAATTGTTTTATTTGTTCTTCTAAATGTCTTTGTTCATTCTTATTCTTTTTATTTTGATAAGCTTGGAATGAAATAATGACTCCTCTAATAAATGCTTTGAAGGATTCCCATAATAGCGTGGGGGAAATATCTGGTGGATCATTTATCTCAAAAAATAGATCCATCTGTTTTTTTAGATATATACTCCCTTGTGGGTCTTTTAAAATTTGCGAGTTAAACCTCCAGAACGATTTATTCATAGACATTCCTTCTAGTTTTAAAACAAAAGTTAACGGAGAGTGGTCTGAGATCGCATTAATGTGGTATTTAGGGTTCATAGTGTGCGGAATTAATTTTGTATCCACAAGAAAATAGTCTATCCGTGAGTATGTTTTATGCACCATTGAATAAAACGAATAATCCCTTCCCGTCGGGTTTGCAATCCTCCACACATCTGCTATATTTGTGTTTTCCATATATGTATGTAAAAGTTCACTGGTTTTAGATTTCATATTACCTTTTTGTTTTTGCATCGATTTATCTTGATAAGGGTCTAAAACACAGTTAAAGTCTCCTCCAATTATAACATTTTGATAATTAAATTCTGCAATTATATTCAGAATTTTATTAAAAAATTGAGGGTTATCAAAATTGGGTGCGTATATGTTTACCAGCGTAATTGGCGAATTATTGATCTCTCCTGCTACTATAAGGTATCTCCCTTCCTTATCTAAAATAGTATTCTTTGATTTAAATGGAATTTCTTTACGAATGATGATTGCAGTACCTCTAGATTTGGAGGTGAATGAAGAGTGAAATGTTTGTCCTATCCAGTTCGCCCTCAGTCTCGTCTGATCTTGATGTTTAAGATGCGTTTCCTGTAGAAACGAAATGTCCGTGTTGTATGATTTCAACTGAGCTAGTATCTTGCCCCTTTTAATAGGTTCATTAATACCCCTTATATTCCAACTACATAGTGTGATTCCTCCCATTTTCTTTTGATTATCATCATACATTTTTACCAATTTTAATCTTATTTATTATGGTGCATTCATACCTCAGGACTCTGGTTATTTTGGGGGCATTTCTATTATATACTTCCTTGGTAGTTCTCCTCCGCGATTGTCCTTGAAAAAAAAACACATAGATGTGACGTACTGTGATAAAAAAAAAAAGTATATCAAATAAGTTTATGGTGTCTGAGTTTCCAACACCGTAGTGAGTGTCCCACTCGTCTGTGGGGTACGACGTCGATATCGCTTCCGGCGTAGATGTTATGACGTTAGCCCCGCTGCCTTTATTACCCAAAACCTAGGGGGTCGGTACCGTTTCCAAATCAGTTCTATTTCACCCAGTTGCAGTATATATATATGTTTCATTCCGACTTCAAATGTATTCAGTTACATATATTCCTCACTCTTTATCTCTTAACTATTTTGAATTGGTTTTAGTATTGTTAAAAGTGAGCTGTTCGCTGAAAGGGTTAACCGGAGTCAGGCTCCTGGAATTATGCCAGGTGCCTAATCTCCTCCCCTCCCCACTCGAGCTGCGGAACATATGTAATTACTGTTGTCTGTGTTATAAAGCAGGCAACACATTTTTATCAGTTTCAATTGCTATTTCTATATTAGTATTGTTAATTATTAATTATTATTGATTCTCAATATTTTGTAAAACTATATAAGCCATATATATGTTTCATTCCGACTTCAAATGTATTCAGTTACATATATTCCTCACTCTTTATCTCTTAACTATTTTGAATTGGTTTTAGTATTGTTAAAAGTGAGCTGTTCGCTGAAAGGGTTAACCGGAGTCAGGCTCCTGGAATTATGCCAGGTGCCTAATCTCCTCCCCTCCCCACTCGAGCTGCGGAACATATGTAATTACTGTTGTCTGTGTTATAAAGCAGGCAACACATTTTTATCAGTTTCAATTGCTATTTCTATATTAGTATTGTTAATTATTAATTATTATTGATTCTCAATATTTTATAAAACTATATAAGCCATGTGATGTTTTTCGCTCTCAGCACATCAGATTGTCAGTCCCATGTTATCAGTCTTTCCTCGTTTGAGCACAGAGTGTCCTTGAGTTAGATGCCGCAATGTTCAAGGGGAGATAATAATGTCTAGACACGTCTCATGGAAAATCTGTTGCGTGTAATAATTTAAAAAGATTGATGTTCAGTTATTTCACTTTTCTTGTGATATTCTTATTGGGGGAATAAGCAAATTAATTTGTTCATGACGTCTTGGTGATCAATCTTCACTTGTTGCTGCCTTGGCCACGATTTCTTGAGCGTATTTAAGAGATTCTACCGAGTTAATGAATGTTTTTGACTTTCCCATGAAAGTAATACGCATCCTGGCCGGATAATACACTCCACATATGACACCCTTGACACCGTAAAGAGCTTCTCTGATCTGTGAGAACTTTCTTCTCTTTTGCACAATCTCGTAAGGGTAGTCCCGTAGGAGTTTAATAGAATCATTTCTGTACATCATCTCCTCTCCGTATTTGATTTTTTTCATCAGCGCTTCCATTGTTGGGATATCCCGAAGTTTAACTATGATCTGTCGTGGGTAGGCATGTTCTCCTTGAGATCTTGGTTTAAATCTGGGTAGTCGATGTGCTACTTCAATTACAGGTGCCTCAGGTAGTTTGAGTACGTGTTTAATTAGATTGGCAGTGAACTCACAAGCATTGTCCCCCTCAGCTCCCTCTTTTACTCCACGTATACGTATATTTTGACGTCTTGAGCGAGCTTCTAGGTCAACACATTTATCAGAAACTTTTGTAAGTTGGCTCTTGAGGCTGTCTATTTCTAACTTCATCGTCTGCATCTCTCCGGTCATCTCTTCCACAACAGCTTCCATATCTTTCACTGCAGTTACATTTGCAGAAACAGTTTCATGCACAGCCTCAAACATCTTTGTGGTCTCTTCTGCCATCTTATTAATTTTCCCCGTTAATTCTTCTTGCACATCATCAACTCTTTTTTGCAGAGCACCAATGCCCGCAAGTATTTTTTCATTACCGGCCATCAAATTTATGTTTCCAGCTTTCAAGTCATTTTTCAAATCTCTTACCGAGTTCTTTAACTCCTCCATTTCGGTTTTCTCTTTTGTGGTCATCTCAGTCTTAGATCGTGTATCCATTCCAGAAACCACTCCAGAGGTCCGTTTTGCAGTTTCTTGATGTTCCAGAGTCTTCAGCGATTGTTTTGTAACTTTCCTCTGTGGGCTCTGACCTGGAGACGTACTTTTCATTTAAAATGACTTTCCCTCCGTTAAATTCACGGCGCTTACTGATGACGTCATCAGCACCGCGACAAGTTTTTAAAAATGGTCCCGACCTCCAGACCCGATTTTAACGCGAAAAATCGCTATTTTTTTCAGCGGAGCTAAAAAATTTGCGACTGCTAGCAAAGCATGGCGCCACCGGAAGCCCACCTAAAGATATTAATGATAGATTTTTACAATATTATCAATAATTGTATTCATCTAAAACAACAGAACAACCAGTAGGAATGGAAACATTTCTACAGAAATGTAATCTTACAGGTCTAGATCAGAAAGAGAGAGAATCACTAGATGTAGAAATTACGGTAAAAGACATCGAGGAGTCAATTAGATCTTTAAAAAATGGAAAGGCCGCAGGTCCTGATGGTCTAAGCTCTGAATTTTATTAAAAAAATTACGATCTGATTTCTCCACGTCTACAGAGACTTTACAAACAAGCATATACTCAACAGAAACTTCCAGAAACTCTAAATGAATCTACAATCATACTTATACCGAAACCGGATAAGGATCCTGAAGACCCAGGTTCATATAGAGCAATAGCTCTCTTAAATACTGATCAGAAAATATTAACCAAAATCCTATCTCATAGATTGAGCTTAGTGATTAATAAATTAATACACCCGGACCAAACAGGTTTTATTCCAAAACGTTACTCATTTTATAATTTGAGAAGACTATTCAATATTATATATACAAATAGAATTCCAAATGCAGATCTAGCAATTATTTCGTTAGATGCTGAAAAGGCATTTGACCAGGTAGAATGGACATATTTATTTTCGGTAATGAAAAAATTTCAATTGGGAGAGAAGTTCTGCACATGGGTTAAATTGTTATACTCTAATCCAACAGCTAGAATATTAACAAATCAAATGTTATCAGCCAAATTTAATCTTTCTAGAGGTTGTAGACAAGGATGTTCACTATCCCCACTATTATTTGCTCTTGCAATTGAACCATTAGCAGAAAGCGTTAGAAACCATCCAGGAATACATGGATACAACACTAGAGATACAAGGAATAAAATGTCCTTATATGCAGATGATGTATTAATATATATTACAAAGTTAGAAACTAGTATTCCAAATCTATTAAATCTAATAACACAATTTGGTCAGTTCTCAGGATATAGGATTAATTGGAATAAAAGTGAAATTATGCCAATAACAAAATTCAACTTAAATACAATACAACAATCCCCTTTTAAAATAGTTAAAGATAAACTTAAATATTTAGGAATCTATGTAACTAAGGCATATACCTCTTTATTTAAACAAAATTTTCCATCCTTACTTAATAAATTACACAAACATATTCAGTACTGGAAAACACTTCCTATTTCAATGCTTGGTAGAATTAATGCTATAAAAATGATTTTCTTACCGCAACTACTATATTTATTTCAATTTATTCCAAAAATCTTTTTCAAAAAAGTCGACTCCATTGTTACAAGCTTTATTTGGGATTATAAGAATCATAGAATAAGTAAAAAACATTTATGTAAGTCAAAGAGCAACAGAGGTTTGGCTTTGCCAAATTTCTTATTTTATTTTTGGGCAGTCCATATTAAAAACATGAATTTCTGGCTGGAAGAAATGGACCAACAACCAGAATGGTTAAGGATGGAAAAGGAAGACTGTTTACCTTTTGAAATAGGTTCGATTATATTTGCTACCACAAAATTGTATAAAAAAACCTATAAGGAAAACCCTATAATACATAGTGGAATACGAATTTGGAAACAATTAAAAAAGGCTTTAAAACTGAATAATATACCACTATGTCTTCCCATTGTAAATAATCCTCTATTCAAGCCATCCATATTGGATAGAGATTTTATACAATGGAAAAATCATGGAATTAAAAGGATTGGACATCTTTATAGGGAAGGCATCTTTCTGTCATTTCAAGAGTTACAACAGAATCATGGACTACACTCAAATAACTTTTTCAGATATTTACAAATTAGAGATTATGTTAAATCCAATACACAAGTTTATAGGACTAGGGAACCAGAAATTCTTGATGAATGTTTGAATAAGCATCCTAACACTGAAAAATTAATAGCTTATATTTATAACATTCTCTTAAATAATGAGGAACCACCGATGGAACTATATAGACATAAATGGGAAAATGAGTTAGGTTATCCTATTACGAAAGATATTTGGGACAAAAGTTTACAACATATACATCAATGTTCGTTAAATGCCAGACATGCTTTAATACAATTTAAAGTCTTAGATTACATTATTCCAAAATAAAACTAAATAGAATTTTCCCACATATTTCTCCTATATGTGATAAATGCCTGCATCTAGAGGCCAATTTAACACATACCTTTGCAAATTGTATAAAAATTAAAAATTACTGGACTGATATTTTTCAAATAATCTCTGAAGTTGTTAATACCAAACTAGCTCCAGACTCAAAATTAATAATACTTGGGATATCAGAACAAAGTTTAACACTCACAACAAGCCAAAGAAACTTCCTTGACTACAGTATAATAACAGGGAAAAAATTAATATTAAAATTCTGGAAAGGCCCTACAACCCCCACAATTAAAATGTGGATTGTGGAAATGTCGGAGACCCTACATCTAGAAAGAATTAGACTCATCTTAATGGACAAGCAAGAACTTTTTGTTAAAATATGGGCTCCATTCATTGCCTATTTGAAGGGATAGAGTGGCCCAGCGCGAAAGCCCGACTGAAGCTTGAACTCAGGATTAGATGTAATTATATTTCATAACCTACGAACTTATCTCCTATGACGTATTATAAGTTATTCATTCCACCTTTTTTCTTTTTTGATATTGAAATTCTTCTTTCTTTCTCTTCTTTCTCTCTATTTTTCTTTTTCTATCTATATAAAAAAAACACTAGAAGCAGAATTAACTGACAATTGACAAATTTAATAATGTATGAATGATTGATGTATATGAAAAGTTTTTTTCTTCTATTCTATTATAATATGTTACTCTACACTGTAATATGTTTGCTTCTAATAAAAATGTATATCACAAATAAAAAACATCTCTCATTGACCAAAGTGCTTTACATTGGTGGAGGTACTAATGTTATACGACAGTGGTTCATAGATTAAGTACATACATAAATACATACACTTATCCCTCCCTCAGAGGACGTCAAGAAAGGCTTGAGAGTAAAGATGAGTTTTAAGTCACGACTTCAAAGAGTCGATGGAGGGGGCAGTTCCGATGGGAAGAGGGATCTCGGCTAATCTCGGCAATGAGCTGAAGAGTTCGCTCTCCACTCATCGTCCAGGAACTGTTGGAACCGGATCACAAACCCGCTCAGCTGGGATTACAGTGTAAGTGGAAAATGCAAGTGGATTAGAATGGGTTAAATTCCAATGATCCAAGCCTCACTTGGTGCCTAGTGACTGCTCAGTAATGTGTCTGTGGGACCGGCCAACACCCGGTCTTGGCAGACTGCTGGCTACTGGGGGTAACAGCGGGCAGAACGACTGGGAAAAATGTTTTGTGGGATGCCGCAAACAGAATTCCGACAGGTTATGTTAAAATCCGGATCTGTTCCTGCATTCCCAGCAGCAGAAAGGGTTAACTAGAATTGACTCCGGCCCGAGGTAGTGGACTACCGCAATCCCAGTTCCACCCACTCTCACAGAGCGACCGGGCCACTGGTCCAGAACAGGTCAGAAAGCGGCAAGAAGTGGAGTGGGCCAAATAGAGGAAACATAGGCAGCAACACTAAAGCAAACCTTACCTTACCTTACCTCACCATCGCATGTATTGTCTGCCTGGATTTCCGTGTAGATCTCACAACTTCTGCCTTTGCTATTCCATTCGGACCAATGGGGCGGGTGATTTTTGTTTTAATTCAACGAATCCCAAGCTGTGAATCTGATCCGCACCATTCATTGGGAGGTTCCCAGCTCCACCCTGTGTGTGAATGGTGCTGCCCAAAGATATGATCTTTGGTGTTGCCCACCGCAGCACGAGTTTCAGCTCAAACATCCCTCACCTGTAACACGACAGAGAACTGCATTACTGCGGAAATGACAAAAATAGCCAATCGCACATTTACTCTCTCTAATAACCGTGGTTAATGGCACCAAGTCGGTCCTTCAGAAATGTTAAAGAACATATTTAAAACCATTTTATTTACAGCTGACTGACACTGTGTTGCCGAACCGGTTGGATTTGGTTTCAGCAGAAAGGACCGCTGCCTGTTCCAAGGAAAGTAGGTGTTGGAATCCATCCCGAGTACAAGCAGGTAAACTGTGGGCCGAGCATCAAAAATGTGTCTAGAATCCAGTTTTCGTGACCCGTCACCAAACTACATGAAATTTTCCACAGATTTAGATGAAATATAATTGAGAAGGAAGTCATAACTCGTCATTGCCAAAAGCTGCACATTAATTAATTAAACTAATTAGAAAATAAGATCGGGAAAGTAAGCGCCATCTAGTGGCCAATGCCCATATTACACCATGGGCAGCCTATTTCCGTGTTGCAGTCCATTTAAACTATATATGATTATACCTATATATATATATATATATATATATATATATATATATAGTTCATGTACTTCATGTATATATATATATGTAGTTCATGTACTTCATGAATGAATGAGTGATTGAACGAGTGAGTGAGTGAATTGTTGTTGTATTCAATTTATTGTCATTGTCTCATTTTAGAGACAACGAAATGGATTTTCCTTACAGTCAAGTAACATAAAAATAAATAATAAATAAATAAACTTTTTTTTTTTTTAAAGCACAAACACAGAAGTCCACACACAACATAATCCCACAGTGGCACCAAAGTTAAGGAAGGTACCATAGTCCAGCCAGCCTCCCCACCGATCTTCCCAGATGTTCCCCCGTAGTCGGGGCCTCCAGACCACCCGCAGTCACCGCCACGGGCGGCCCGATGCTCAGGCCCTCTCGCCGGGAACGGTGGAACCCCGACGCCGAACCCCAATGGAGAACATCCTCAGCGGCCCGGACCTCCACATCAGCCACCTCCCACCGGAGTCCGCAGGCCGAGCTGGGTGGAGTGGCAGGACTCCGCGATGTTGGTCAGCGCCGCCCGTGTTGGGAGCTCCGCGCTGTCGGTGCAGCAGGCCCAACACCCCGGAGCTCCAAACGGCTATCCCCGGCAAGGCATCGCCCGCCCCGCGATGTTTCCAACGTTGTGCCGCTGCTGCCGGAGCGGGGGGGGGGGGGGGGCGAGGACACGACTTGAATAATAGTCGCATCCTCTCATGGAAGTGGCTGAAGGACGGTATCCCCCTTATCGTACCCTCTTCCCCCACATAAAAACATTTAAAAACCCCCACAAAAAACGCTCTTCAAACATTGGCCCTTGTGGCTAAGGGGATCAGGGGGTATGGAGAGAAGGCAGTTACGGGATACTGAGTTGGATGATCAGCCATGATCATATTGAATGGCGGTGCAGGCTCGAAGGGCCGAAGGGCCTACTCCTGCACCTATTGTCTATGTTTCTATGTTTCTATAACAAAAAGATACCGGACTGAAGACAGAGGCAGCTAGCAACAGGTGAATGTATGAATGAATGTATGAATGAGTGAATGAATGAGTGAATGTACACTCCAAATCTCATTTTTTCACATTATAAAGGTGCAATTAAATTAATTAAAGTGCATAGAGATTAATTTTCATAAATTCAGACTTTAGATCTTACCTTTTCAGTTCCAGTTGATTCACAAAGTTTGACTGCAGCACCTCAGGCAGGCACATTGCTTTCAAGACTTTATTCCACTTAGCTGCACATTCTTCAGACTTCTTCATGCTTTTCTCACTAAATTCAATTACCCTGCTGCAAGTTTCCACCACATGTATTCCACAGAACTAGAAAAAATCTTCATCGGAATCTCCAGTAAAACAGGCATCGGTGAAGCCCTCTCAGTGCTCCCTGCCTAGCTAGCCTGAAACAAAGCACGTGATTGGCCAACTGGCATACAACTCAATGTTAAACGTGCTTTGATTGGACTAAAAATACCCGAAAATTTTCCGGTTTTTCTCTAATTTAATGAAAATGTGCAAGTCTTGTTCATGACGAGTTTCAGGGGTGATTTATATGATTTTTTACACTGTGAAAATTTCATGTAGTTTGGTGACTTGGGTCACGAAACACTGGAATAAAGCTCCTCGGCCCACAGCCTAAGGTGCTTGCACACACACACACACACACACACACACACACCGAGCCTCACACAACGACAGCCCGCATCTCCTAAATCAATCACAGATGCCTCAGCTTATTAATTGTAAGCATTAAACGCCATGAGACTGTTTAAACGTAGGCGGAACCTTCACGTCGATTATTGCAGTGTCTAATATGTATTTCTGTCTTTATTTCAAATCCATCATGGTCATTTCTATCTGAGGTACATGCCGACACTGGGTTGGAGGTGAACGGAACAGCACACTAGCTTATAGTTATCCAGCTATTTTCACATCTAGCTATCAAGGTAGCTATTTGCTATATATCTTATCTAGCTATAAACAATCTGGCAATCTAGCTATGTATCGTTCTAGTTATTTGGCTCAGTAATCATCCATCTAGTTGTCTGTGTAGCTAGCTAAATACATATCCGACCATCTATCCATTTACCCATCTAGCATCTAGGCATCGAGGCAATTTGCCAGCTAGCCGACCAGCCATCATGCCATAACGCCAGCTGGACACCTAGCCATATAATCGTCTACTGTAGCGGCGCCTCCTGGCGCACGCAGGTATCGAACCTGGCGTTCGGAAGCCACGGTCACGTGACTCAGGAGTGGCTGCTTGTTTTCGCGAGGTTTTGCTTTCGCGCGGCAGTTCAGCACTGACCACCGATGTGGCCGGACGTGTCGAGAGAACCTGTTTACTGAAGAGTGAATTTTCGAATAAAAATTCATTTAAAAGTTCAGTTGTCGTTCTTGCGACCGCCAAATTGGTGACCCCGACCTGTCTAGCCGTCGTTAGACAAGAGAATTATGCAGGAAGACAACGTTCCCGCAGAATCGCCCGACACGCGGCAGGGTTCACATCAATGATCTGGATGATGGTGTGGTAAATTGGATTAGTAAGTATGCAGATGATACTAAGATAGGTGGTGTTGTTGATAATGAAGTAGATTTTCAAAGTCGACAGAGAGATTTAGGCCATTTGGAAGAGTGGGCTGAAAGATGGCAGATGGAGTTTAATGCTGACAAATGTGAGGTGCTACATCTTGGCAGGACAAATCAAAATAGGACGTACATGGTAAATGGTAGCGAATTGAGGAATGCAGTTGAACAGAGGGATCTAGGAATAACTGTGCATAGTTCCCCGAAGGTGGAATCTCATGTAGATAGGGTGGTAAAGAAAGCTTTTGGTGTGCTGGCCTTTATAAATCAGAACATTGAGTATAGAAGTTGGGATGTAATGTTAAAATTATACAAGGCATTGGTGAGGCCATTTCTGGAGTATGGTGTACAGTTTTGGTCGCCAAATTATAGGAAAGATGTCAACAAAATAGAGAGAGTACAGAGGAGATTTACTAGAATGTTGCCTTGTTTCAGCACCTAAGTTACAGAGAAAGGTTGAACAAGTTAGGTCTTTATTCTTTGGAGCACAGAAGGTTAAGGGGGGACGATAGAGGTCTTTAAAATTATGAGAGGGATTGACGTGGATAAGCTTTTTCCATTGAGAGTAGGGAAGATTCAAACTAGAGGACATGATTTGAGAATTAAGGGACAGAAGTTTAGGGGTAACATTAGGGGGAACTTCTTTATTCAGAGTGGTAGCCGTGTGCAATGAGCTTCCAGTGGAAGTGGTGGAGGCAGGTTCGATTTTATCATTTAAAAATAATTTGGATAACTATATAGAAACATAGAAACATAGGAAATAGGTGCAGGAGTAGGCCATTCGGCCCTTTGAGCCTGCACCGCCATTCAATATGATCATGGCTGATCATCCAACTCAGTATCCTGTACCTGCCTTCTCTCCATACCCCCTGATCCCTTTAGTCACAAGGGCCACATTTAACTCCCTCGTAAATATAGCCAATGAACTGGCCTCAACTGGCAGAGAATTCCAGAGATTCACCACTCTCTGTGCGAAAAATGTTTTTCTCATCTCGGTCCTAAAAGATTTCCCCTTTATCCTTAAACTGTGACCCCTTGTCCTGGACTTCCCCAACAACAGGAACAATCTTCCTACATCTAGCCTGTCCAACCGCTTAAGAATTTTGTAAGTTTCTATAAGATCCCCCTTCAATCTTCTAAATTCTAGTGAGTACAAGCCGAGTCTATCCAGTCTTTCTTCATATGAAAGTCCTGACATCCCAGGAATCAGTCTGGTGAACCTTCTCTGTATTCCCTCTATGGCAAGAATGTCTTTCCTC
Source organism: Malacoraja senta (assembly GCA_038087875.1). NCBI lineage: Eukaryota > Metazoa > Chordata > Chondrichthyes > Rajiformes > Rajidae > Malacoraja > Malacoraja senta. Next base: position 188,610 of record JAXLNO010003974.1, read on the forward strand.
AGATGTGGAGACCAAAACTGTACGCAATACTCCAGGTGTGGTCTCACCAAGAACCTGTACAACTGCACTAGAACCTCCCTGCTCCTATACACCCAGGTCTCATTGCATCTCCCCTTTTCCTAATCGGCCACCATTCAGATAATAGTCTACTTTCCTGTTTTTGCCACCAAAGTGGATAACCTCACATTTATCCACATTATACTGCATCTGCCATGCATTTGCCCACTCACCCAGCCTATCCAAGTCACCTTGCAGCTTCCTAGCATCCTCCTCACAGCTAACACTGCCCCCCAGCTTCGTGTCATCCGCAAACTTGGAGATGTTGCATTCAATTCCCTCGTCCAAATCATTAATATATATTGTAAATAGCTGGGGTCCCAGCACTGAGCCTTGCGGTACCCCACTAGTCACTGCCTGCCATTCTGAAAAGGACCCGTTTACTCCTACTCTTTGCTTCCTGTTTGCCAGCCAGTTCTCTATCCACATCAATACTGAACCTCCAATACCGTGTGCTTTAAGTTTGTATACTAATCTCTTATGTGGGACCTTGTCAAAAGCCTTCTGAAAGTCCAGATATAACACATCCACTGGTTCTCCCTTATCCACTCTACTAGTTACATCCTCGAAAAATTCTATAAGATTCGTCAGACATGATTTAGCTTTCGTAAATCCATGCTGACTTTGTCCAATGATTTCACCACTTTCCAAATGTGCTGCTATCCCATCTTTAATAACTGACTCTAGCAGTTTCCCCACTACCGATGTTAGACTAACTGGTCTGTAATTCCCCATTTTCTCTCTCCCTTTTTAAAAAGTGGGGTTACATTAGCTACCCTCCAATCCTCAGGAACTACTCCAGAATCTAAGGAGTTTTGAAAAATTATCACTAATGCATCCACTATTTCTGGGGCTACTTCCTGAAGTACTCGGGGATGCAGCCTATCTGGCCCTGGGGATTTATCGGCCTTTAATCCATTCAATTTACCCAACACCTCTTCCCGGCTGACCTGAATTTCACACAGTTCCTCCATCTCATTTGACCCACGGTCCCCTGCTATTTCCGGCAGATTATTTTTGTCTTCCTTATTGAAGACAGAACCAAAGTAGTTATTCAATTGGTCTGCCATGTCCTTGTTCCCCATGATCAATTTACCTGTTTCTGACTGCAAGGGACCTACATTTGTTTTAACTAATCTTTTTCTCTTCACATATCTATAAAAACTTTTGCAGTCAGTTTTTATGTTCCCTGCCAGTTTTCTTTCATAATCTATTTTCCCTTTCCTAATTAAGCCCTTTGTCCTCCTCTGCTGGACTCTGAATTTCTCCCAGTCCTCTGGTCAGCTGCTTTTTTTGGCTAATTTGTTCGCTTCATCTTTTGTTTTGATACTATCCTTGATTTCCCTTGTTATCCATGGATGCACTACCTTCCCTGATTATTCTTTTGCCAAACTGGGATGAACAATTGTTGTAGTTCATCCATGCAGTCTTTAAATGCCTTCCATTGCATATCCACCGTCAACCCTGTAAGAATCAATTGCCAATCTTGGCCAATTCATGTCTCATACCCTCAAAGTTACCTTTCTTTAAGTTCAGATACCTTGTTTCTGAATTAACAATGTCACTCTCCATCCTAATGAAGAACTCAACCATATTATGGTCACTCTTGCCCAAGGGGCCTCGCACAACAAGACTGCTAACTAACCCTTCCTCATTACTCAATACCCAGTCTAGATACTCGTTGGTTCCTCTACATGTTGGTTTAGAAAATTCTCCTGCATACATTCCAAGAAATCCTCTTCCTCAGCACCCCTGCCAATTTGATTCACCCAATCTATATGTAGATTGAAGTCACCCATTATAGCTGTTTTACCTTTGTTGCACGCATTTCTAATTTCCTGTTTGATGCCATCCCCAACTCCACTACTACTTTTAGGTGGCCTGTACACAACACGCACCAGCGTTTTCTTCCCCTTCGTGCTTCGCAGCTCTACCCATATCGATTCCACATCCTCCAAGCTAATGTCCTTCCTTTCTATTGCATTAATCTCCTCTCTAACCAGCAACGCTACCCCACCTCCTATTCCTTTCTGTCTATCCCTCCTGAATATTGAATATCCCTGGATGTTCAGCTCCCAGCCTTGGTCACCCTGGAGCCATGTCTCCGTGATCCCAACTATATCATAATCATTAATAGCTATCTGCACATTCAACTCATCCACCTTATTACGAATACTCCTTGCATTGAGACACAAAGCCTTCAGGCTTGTTTTTACAACGCTCTTACCCCTTATACAATTATGTTGAAAAGTGGCCCTTTTTGATTTTTGCCCTGGATTTGTCTGCCTGCCACTTTTACTTTTCACCTTGCTACCTATTGCTTCTACCCTCATTTTACACCCCTCTGTCTCTCTGCTCACACATTTAAGAAACCCACCACCTCTTATTCTCTGTTTATTATTTTTTTCTTCTTTCCCCCCTACATGTTGGGTCTGAGTGCTTCCCTTCTCTGCTTCCTGCCTCACACACTGTCTACTAGCTTTCTCTATTTGAGTCCCTCCCCCCAACCGTTCTAGTTTAAAGTCACCGCAGTAGCCTTTGCAAATCTCCCAGCCATGATATTGGTCCCCCTCGGGTTCAAGTGCAACCCGTCCTTTTTATACAGGTCACACCTTCCACAAAAGAGGTCCCAATGATCCAGAAACTATGGACGGAAAGGAATGGAGGGTTATGGTCTGAGTGCAGATAGATGGGACTAGGTGAGAGTAAGTGTTCGGCATGGACTAGAAGGGCCGAGATGGCCTGTTTCTGTGCTTTAATTGTTATATGGTTATATGACTCACCAGCTTTCGAATTGCCATCGTTTTGGCCTGACCAACCTCAGGTGTGGTTCACCCACATTGAGGCACATTTTCACCTCCATCGCATCGTAGCGGACGATACTATATACTTCCATGTGGTGGGGGCATTGCCGCAGGCCTGTGCCTCAAGGCTGTTGCCCTACATCAGGGACCCGCCGACCATCACCAAATACGAAGGGCTAAAGGCCCTGCTGTTCCACACTTACGGTCCCAGCCGCAGAGACAGGGCAGCGAAGCTGCTGCACATGGACAGTGTCGGCGATCGGCGGCCATCCACCATCATGGCGAAGATGTTAGCCCTGATGGATGGGCATCACCCATGTCTGCTTTTCGAACAGTCGTTCCTGGAGCAGATGCCTGACGAAGTCCAGCTAATGCTCGCTGGAGCTGATTTCAGCGACCCCCAACAACTCGCGGAGAGAGCTGATGAATTGTGGGCACACAGACAGTGGGACATGTTTGCTTTTGCCCGCCCCCTTGTCACTGTGCAGATGCTGCCGAACCGACATCGGGAGGAAGAAGAAGTCCAGCCCAGCGCTGAAGAAGAATCGCCGCGGCCAGTGGTCTATAGCCAACGTCGCTGGTGCTACTACCATCAACAATAAGGGCCCGAAGCCCGAAGATGCCGGAGCCCCTGCTCGTACCACGGAAATGCCTCGGGCGATCGTCCATTGAGGCGAACGCGATCGGCCCATACGAACGTCTCTACGTCCGCGATCGCCATTCCGGCCACCGTTTCCTGGTGGACTCCGGTGCCTTTGCCAGCATCCTGCCTCCGAGCGCCTGAGATATTCGTGCCGGTAAGGTAAGACCCGTCCTCTCGGCTGTTAACAGGAGCGATATTCGCACTTACGGTACGCGGACCCTGGACTTAAATTTAGACTCCTGCCCGTACAGGTGGAAGTTTATCGTTGCTGACGTTGCCCAACCGATCCAGGGGGCCGATTTCTTGCGTGCGTTCTCCCTGTTATTCGATGTGCGAGGTGAACGCATGGTCCCTGTGTCGGACCTGTGCCCTGCCAAATCGCGCGTTCCGTCCACGGCCCTACAGCAACTCAACGAGGTAGCTGAGATCCAGCAACCTTTCGCAGCCCTGCTCGCCGACTTCCCAGGGTTGCTCACGCCCTAGTTCGACGTGGCGTGGTCCACCACATTCCCACCGAGGGCCCACCGGTACACGCCCGCGCGCACCGTCTCCCGCCCGATAAACTGCGCATCGCACGAGACGAGTTTCAGCTTATGGAAGACATGGGGATTGTCCGGTGGTCGGATAGCCCTTGGGCTTCCCTGCTACACATGGTGCCCAAAGCGTCCGGGGGTTGGAGACCTTGCGGTGATTACAGGCGTTTGAACGCGGTAGCCACAGCCGATCGGTACCCAGTCCTGAACATCCAGGATTTCTCGGCTCATCTGGAAGGCGCAACCTTCTTCTCGAAGGTCGACCTTATTCACGGGTATAATCAAATTCCGGTCCATCCCGACGACATCCCTAAGAAGGCCACCATCACCCCTTTCAGCCTTTTCGGATGGCTCAGAATGCCTTTTGGCTTGAAGAACGCTGCTCAGGCGTTCCAAAGGTTAATGGATCAGGTTGGCTGGGGTTTGCCATTCATATTCATCTACCTCGATGACCTTGGTTGCCAGCAGCTCGCAGGCAGAGCACGTCAAGGACCTCCGCCTGCTTTTCGAACGGCTGTGCAAACACGGGTTGGTGATCAACCCTGCGAAGTGCCAGTTCGGATTGCGTTGCATTTCTTTCTTGGGTCACAGCATCACCTCCCACGGTGCGCAACCACTACCCGAGAAAATCGACGCTATCTGTCGCTTCCCGAGGCCCCTATCCGTCAAGGGTCTGCAGGAGTTTATCGGGATGGTTAATTTCTACCACCGGTTCGTCCCGTCAGCAGCCGCCATCATGCGGCCATTGTTCCAATGCCTGGCCGGTAAGCCTAAGGACCTGGTCTGGTCCGGGGAGGCGGAGGAGGCGTTCGAGGGGGCTAAGACTGCATTGGCCAATGCCACTATGCTAGAACACTCTAGGGTGTCAGCCCAAACGGCCCTCACCGTGGACGCTTCCGATGGTCCGGTAGGCGCCGTCCTCGAGCAGCGTGTAGGTAGTCGCTGGGTGCCGCTGGCATTTTTCAGCAGGCAGCTGCAAGCCCCCGAAGTTAAGTATAGCGCTTTCGACCAGGAACTCCTGGCACTTTACCTAGCGATCCGCCATTTCCGTTATTTCCTGGTGGGGCGCGCTTTCACCGCATTCCCAGACTACAAGACACTCACGTTCGCGTTGACCATGGTATCTGACCCCTGGTCTGCCAGACAGCAACGGCACCTCGCCTACATTTCCGAATTCACATCTGATATTCGGCATGTAGCAGGGAATCTGAACGTTGTGGCTGACGCGCTGTCCCGCCCGGCCGCACCCGAAGTATCAGCATTAAGTCTAGGCGTGGATTATGCGGAGCTGGCCGCTGCCCAACAGGCAGATGCCAGTATGGAGGTTTACTGCAATGCTGAATCAGGGCTCAAGCTGGCTAAGGTGCCTTGTGGTGCCGCCGGCGTGCAAGTCCTTTGCAGGAGGCAGTGAAGAAAGCGAATGGTATGTTAGCATTCATAGCAAAAGGATTTGAGTATTGGAGCAGGGAGGTTCTACTGCAGTTGTACAGGGTCTTGGTGAGACCACACCTGGAGTATTGCGTACAGTTTTGGTCACCAAATCTGAGGAAGGACATTCTTGCAATAGAGGGAGTACAGAGAAGGTTCACCAGATTGATTCCTGGGATGGCAGGACTTTCATATGAAGAAAGACTGGATAGACTCGGCTTGTACTCGCTAGAATTTAGAAGATTGAGGGGGGATCTTATAGAAACTTACAAAATTCTTAAGGGTTTGGACAGGCTAGATGCAGGAAGATTGTTCCCGATGTTGGGGAAGTCCAGAACAAGGGGTCACAGTTTAAGGATAAGGGGGAAATCTTTTAGGACCGAGATGAGAAAAACATTTTTTACACATAGAGGGGTGAATCTCTGGAATTCTCTGCCACAGAAGGTAGTTGAGGCCAGTTCATTGGCTATATTTAAGAGGGAGTTAGATGTGGCACTTGTGGCTAAAGGGATCAGGGGGGCTTGGGTAAAGAGATTACTGGGTTGAGAGACACGGGACAGATGATAGAATGGGACAAGGCTTAGTTAAGAGTGACGGCGGGTCGCCGGTAGAGCATATGTGTTATACGGATCCAGGAAAAAGTAAAGATTTCAGACAAATGTCAGCGTCTTTGACTAAGCGACTGGGTGATGAAGCCTGGCCAGTAGGAGGAACATGGAATGTGGAAACCTTAAAATGGGCAGAGCAATTAATATGGGAGCGCGATGCGGGAAAGAAATGGAAAAAGCGTATTAAGGAATGGAAGGAGATGGCAGTCAAATGCCACGAGGAAGCGCGTGATAGAAGTTGGATGAGCAATGCATGTAACTGAGGCATTGCGATATGTGGGCCCACGGGGGCCAAGAAGGGTTGGGAGGTGTTGCAAGCCGAATGTCAGGCTTTTGATAAGAATGGTAAGGTAAACAGCTGTGAGTCTTTGACTCAAAACATACAAACATAGAAATAGGTGCAGGAGGAGGTCATTCGGCACTTTGAGGCAGCACCGCCATTCATTGTGATCATGGCTGATCATCCCCTATCAATATCCCGTGCCTGACTTCTCCCCATATCCCTTGATTCATAGAAACATAGGAACATAGAAAATAGGTGCAGGAGGAGGCCATTCAGCCCTTCGAGGCAGCACCGCCATTCATTGTGATCATGGCTGATCGTCCCCTATCAATAACCCGTGCCTGCCTTCTCCCCATATCCCTTGACTCCACTAGCCCTAGAGCTCTATCTAACTCTCTCTTAAATCCCTCCAGTGAATTGGCCTCCACTGCCCTCTGTGGCAGGGAATTCCATAAATTCATAACTCTCTGGGTGAAAAAGTTTTTTCTCACCTCAGTCTTAAATGACCTCCCCTTTATTCTAAGACTATGGCCCCTGGTTCTGGACTCACCCCACATTGGGAACATTTTTCCTGCATCTAGCTTGTCCAGTCCTTTGTATTAAAGAATTTTGTAAGTTTCTATAAGATCCCACTCATCCTTCTAAACTCCAGTGAATACAAGCCAAGTCTTTTCAATCTTTCCTAATATGACTGTCCCGCCATCCCAGGGATCAATCTCGTGAACCTACGCTGCACTGCCTCAATCACAAGGATGCCCTTCCTCAAATTATGAGACCAAAACTGTACACAATACTCCAGATGTGGTCTCACCAGAGCCCTGTGCAGGGCTCTGGTGAAACCACTGCAGAAGAACCTCTTTACTCCTATACTGAAATCCTCTTATTATGAAGGCCAACATTCCAATAGCTTTCTTCACTACCTGCTGTACCTGCACGCCAACATTCAGTGACTGGTGTACAAGGACACCCAGGTCTCGCTGTACCTCCCCCTTACCTAACCTAACCCCATTGAGATAATAATCTTCCCCCTTGTTTTTGCCACCAAAGTGGATAACCTCACATTTATCTATATGATACTGAATCTGGACTTCCGGTGGCGCCATGTTGGACTAACAGACGTGCACCTAGCTCCTCTCCCGAAAAATTTCACGATTTATCGTGTAAAACGGGTCCAAAAATCGGGATTGTTTTTAAAAACCTTACCGGAGCTTCTGGTCGCCGCGCTGATGACGTCATCACTAAGCGCGATGTTTTAAACGGTGGTTTGAAGCCCTTTAAATGAGTAAACTGTCTCCAGCTGTGAGCCCTCAGAGAGCAGTGAAAAAGCTGCTGAAAGACCAGAAGAAGTCTGAAGCAGTAGTTACCTCTGAAGTCTCTGAAGTGGCTGCAGAAATGGATACAAGAGCTAAGAAAGAGTTTGATGACTTGAAGAAATCAGTGAAAAATATGAAAGATGAGATTTTGGACGAAAATAAAATTATGATGGAAAATATGAAGGAAAATATGAAGGAAGATAAAAAGGAAATGAAGGAAAATATGAAGGAAGATAAGAAGGAAATGAAGGAAAATATGGCAAAAATGATGGAAGGAATGGAGAAGATGATGAGGGAATTAAATGCTGGTAACCAGAAGAATATGATTGATTCACTGGACTTTATGAATAAAACGAATTGATGAGGTGAAAGATGGACTATCAGAGAGAATGGACAAGATGGATGAAACTAATACGGATAAGTTCACGGCTGTGCTTGAAACAGTAGCTGCAAGTATGCGCACAATTACGGAATTGGAGAAAAACACGGCTCGAATGGTTGAAGACATGGCGAAAATGAGGCAAGAACATGAGCAAATGAGGCGAGAAAACGAACAAACTTCACTAGAGATGGTGACTCAACTGGAGAAAGTCTCAGTCAAATGCCTGGACCTGGAAGCTCGCTCTAGACGCTAGAATTTGAGAATTCTTGGAGTTTCAGAGGGAGCCGAAGGGGAGGATGTACGTGAGTTTGCCATGGGCTTGCTTAAACAACTGCTGAATCTTTCCAAAGAACCGAAAATCGAAGTGGCTCATCGTGTCCCAAGATTTAAACAAAGATCTGGTGCGGGAAAAACTTATCCACGACATATTATTGTGAAATTTCGGGACATTTTAGAACTGGAAGATGTTATGAGTAAAATCAAATACGGTGTGCAACTGCGGCTGGACAATGATACTATTAAGATATTCAGGGACTACCAGTATGAAATTGTGCAAACAAGAAACAAATTTGAGAAGGTTAAAGATCTTTTAAGAGGGAGAGAAGGGATCAGATTTGGGATTTTTTATCCCGCGAAAATGCGTATTTCCTTTAAGGGTCTTGAAAAGTCATTTGTTAAGCCTGAAGAAGCGTTTAAATATGCTCAAACTATCGTTGAAAAATAGAAAGGAAAGGGAGATCTGAACCATTTTAAGCAATGCTTTGTCTGGGGATAGTTACACTGTTATCTTCGGAATGTTGAATCAAGGACACTTTCTGTTCAAAACGAGTAAACAACTGAACAGATGGCAATGGTATATACCAGAAAGCATATAATTGCTTATTAGATTATAATATTATAACCAATTGTAAGAACTTATCCTATTAACAACTTAATAAGTTATGCATGTTAGATTAGAATACTAATAAAAACAAAAATAAAAAATAACGAACTAACATACTAATATGAATTTTTAATAAACTGAAACCTTATCTATAAGTGGGAGGAGGGGATGAGAAACGAGCAACTGGCTTAGGTCCAGGGGCACGTCTCGTTAACCCCTTCAACCATCAGTTGATTCTTATTGAAGTCAAAAGTATCGGTTTAATAATCAGTAGTTAAAATTCCGATATATATATATGTTACAATGAAACATACAGGGTAAAAGTGTATTATATATTTGAATGTGAGGCCCCGTTTTAATATTATAATATGTTATGATTAACCAAGAGAGCGGAGCTATTTGTGTAACAACGCAATGGAAGTCAAAACAAGGTTTTTTCCCACCTACAGGTGGGACACTCGCTACAGTGCCGACTATATCAGACACTGTATCTTCACTTTTTTAGTTTTTTTTTAATCACATAAAATCACTTGTCTGTGTTTTGTGTTTAGTGATAAGCGTAAAATGGACATAACAGCAAAACTTAAAAACTCAAAAGCTCCCCCAATACCTAAAGACCTGGGATTTGGATGCACCACAAGATTTAAAGGTACTATAATTATTCAAAATGCATGACACCACACAAAAGAACCTAGGAGGAATCTCATTTTGTAGTTGGAATATAAGAGGTATTAACGAACCTATTAAAAGGGGTAAGATACTAGCTCAGCTGAAATTGTACAACTCCGACATTATCTTCCTACAAGAAACACACCTAAAATCTCAGGATCAAGTTAGGTTGAGGGCGAAATGGATAGGTCAAACATACCATTCTTCATTTACTTCGAAATCTAGAGGCACGTCAATCATCATAAGAAAAGGTATACCATTTAAAGCAAAGAATATTATAACAGATATAGAAGGGAGATACCTAATAGTTAATGGAGAAATCCATGATACTCCACTTACTTTGGTAAATATATATGCCCCTAACTTTGATAACCCCCACTTTTTCAATAAAATTTTCAACATAATTGCAGAGTCAAACTATCAAAATGTTATAATAGGAGGAGACTTTAACTGTGTTTTAGATCCGTACTTAGATAAATCAAGTCAAAAACAGAGAGGGAATATGAAATCGAAAACTGGGGAACTTCTCAATACCTATATAAACAACACTAATATAGCAGATGTTTGGAGAATTGTTAATCCAACTGGCAGGGAATACTCGTTTTACTCAATGGTACATAAGACATACTCACGTATAGACTACTTTCTCCTGGATACAAAATTAATCCCCCAAACATCTAATGCAATATACCACACAAACTCGATTTCAGACCATTCTCCACTAACTTTCTTTTTAAAACTGGAAGGATTGTCTAAGAATAAATCGTTTTGGAGATTTAATTCTCAAATTCTAAAAGATCCACAAGCGAGTATATATTTAAAAGAACAAATGGAGGTCTTTTTTCAAATAAATGATACTCCAGATATATCGCCTACTTTATTTTGGGAATCTTTTAAAGCATACATTAGGGGTATTATAATTTCATATCAAGCTTTTCAAAATAAAAAGAATAAGAATGAACAAAGACAGTTAGAAGAACTTATTAGACAAATGGATATAGATAATGCTAAAGATCCATCAATAGATAAACATAATAAAATAATAATTTTGAAATTTAAATTAAATAAATTATTATCTGCCAAACTTATAAGACTTTTTCAAATTACAAAACAAGAGCACTTTGAATTTGGGGATAAACCGCATAAACTTTTGGCTCGCCGGCTAAAAAACGAGAAAAGGAACATACTATACCAAAGATCAAATCAGATAAAGGGGAATTATTAACAACACCAAAGGATATTAATAATAGATTTGCGCAATTTTATGAGAATTTGTATACATCTAAAACGACAATTGATTCCAATAATATCACAAAGTTCTTGGATACCTGTAATCTTCCAAAGTTAGAACTGAAGGAACAAGAGGAACTGGGTGCACAAATCTCAATTAAGGAATTAGAAGATACAATAAACTCACTAAAGAATGGAAAAACACCAGGCCCTGACGGATTTACTAATGAATTTTATAAAAGCTTTTACGATAAAATAATACCAAGATTACAAAAAATGTACCAATATGCTTTTAAAAAACGAATACTACCTGATACATTAGCGGAATCAACGATTACATTAATACCTAAGAAAAATAAAGACTTAGAAGAACCTGGTTCTTATAGAGCTATAGCATTGTTAAACACAGATCAAAAAATATTAGCGAAAACATTAGCTAGAAGATTAAGTAAATACATTAGTAAATTAATAAACCCAGATCAGACGGGGTTTATCCCTAAGAGATACTCATCTAACAATATGAGACGTCTACTCAACATAATGCACTCACACAAATCTGAAGATCAAGAATTATCAATTATTTCGCTGGATGCTGAAAAAGCATTTGATCAAGTAGAATGGAATTATATGGACAAAGTATTACAAAAATTTCAACTGGGGGAGAATTTTATTCTATGGATCAAGTTACTATATAACAAACCTACAGCTAGAATACTAACTAATAACATATTATCCTCGAAATTCCAACTATCAAGGGGAAATAGACAAGGATGCTCATTATCACCACAGCTGTTTGCTCTCATTATTGAACCGCTAGCAGAAAAAATTAGAATACACCCTGATATCCATGGATATAATACCAAAGATTCATATAATAAAATATCTTTATACGCGGATGATATATTACTGTACATTACAAAACCTCAAATCACTATACCAAATATATTAAATTTAATTGAAGATTTTGGATCTTTTTCTGGATATAGAATAAATTGGAATAAAAGTGAAATTATGTCAATAAAACCGAAAGATTCAACACATCTTTTAAAATTCCCTTTTAAAATAGCTACAGAAAAATTTAAATATTTGGGAATCGAAATTACCAGATCATATCAAGGTATGTTTAGGGCAAATTTTGACCCCTTACTTAATAAATTACACTAATTAAATTCTGGAAAACGCTCCCGATGTCTTTAATAGGCCGAATAAACGCAATAAAAATGATCTTTTTACCACAAATTTTATACCTATTTCAATCAATTCCTATATACTTACCAAAGAAGTTTTTTAAAAAACTCGACTCAGATATCACTAATTTTATATGGGACTATAAATCACATAGAATACAAAAAACTCATCTGAATAAACCTAAAGTATTAGGGGGTTTAGCACTACCTAATTTTATGTATTATTATTGGTCAGTAAATATTAAAAATATGATTCAACTGATGGATAACTCCGCCCAGCAAGCGGACTGGATTGTAATGGAGAAAGAGGATTGCTCCTCTAGAAACATTGGAGCGATCCTCCTCTCTCCAATGAAATTGAATAACATAAATTATAATAAGAACCCAATTATTCATAGTACAATCCGAATTTGGAAACAAATAAAACAAAATTTAAAATTAAGAAATTTATCACTTTTATTACCTATAGTCAATAACCCTTCGTTTAATCCTTCTATTATAGATAAAGCTTATACACAATGGGACAGATTCGGAATTAAAACGCTTGGTGACTTGTAGGAAACTGGAAAATTACTTTCATTTCAACAATTACAAATAAAATATAAACTCAGAAATAATCAATATTTTAAATATTTTCAAATATGCGACTATTTGAAAAAATATACAAAAGATCATCATAATAACCCAGCAGATGTACTGGACGAGGCAATGCAGATAAAAGCGGAATCAGCAAACTTAATATCATATTTGTATAATATTATCTTAAATGCACAAATACCATCTACGGAGGGTATCAGAAGAGACTGGGAACAAGAGTTAGCTATTAAAATTTCAAAGGAAAGTTGGAATGAATACTTATTAAACGTGCATAAATGCTCGATTAATGTAAGACACACTTTAATACAATTTAAAATTTTACATAGATTATATTATTCGAAAACTAAAATCCATACAATTTTCCCAAATGTATCATCTATTTGTGATAAATGTCAATCCCAAGAAGCTACCATAACGCACTCATTCGTTTCTTGTACAAAAATCCAAAAATTTTGGAATGAAATTTTTGAAATCTTTACAAAGTTATTTAAAACAAGACTGATACCCAAAGCAGAATGGATTATCTTCGGTATAACGGAAGATGGTCCAGAACTAAATGTGTTTCAAAAAAAACTAATGGACTATGGGTTAATAACTGGAAAAAAGCTAATTCTAAAATTTTGGAAGAAGCCTCCAATACCAACTATAAATATGTGGATTTCAAATATGTTTGAAACATTACACCTAGAAGAGATAAGACTCCTCCTGGCAGGTAAACCAGATCACTTCCACCTGACATGGTCTGCATTTATAGAATTATTACAAACATAGGGTGCAAAAGTACTTAAAAAAAAAAAAATTGAGGTCAGGTAAGGGGGGATGATAGTTGAAGAGTTGGTATGTCCCATTTACGTAATGCTCATAAAAATATTTGTTTCTCTCTTTTTCCTCTTTCTCTCTTTCTTTCTTTCCTAGGGTCTATTTCTTAACTCTTTTTCTTTTGTTTTTAATTTTGCTCTTATAGGGTCTTCGTCCTTTTTTGTTGTCACATTTCCTACACTTTCACTTTTTCCTTCACTTTCTTCTTTCTTTCAAACTTTTCCTTTTCTAGTGTAAAAAATAAATGGAGTACATTAATTGTAAGAAGATATAAATGACAAGTACTAATTGTAGATGAGATATGCATGTGCCTTTAACATAGTGACCTCATACCTACTAACCACTCCCCATATCACAAGTATATCTACAACCTCCCCACCCACAGATCGCTCTCTAGTTCCTGTGACAGACCACGTACAGCTAGTGCAATGTGTATGAATAAAGATAGTAAAGTAACGATGCCTCGTTATGAAATCTTTACATGGTGTCAAATAACTTACCTTGCGCCTCCTGTTTATCGGTTTATCATTTAATTTTGTCCCAGTTTTTTGTTTCCCCCGCCCTCCTGTTTCTTTGTCATGGCCTCTTCTGCCCGTAAGCCCGATGTGCTCGTTTTTGATTTAGACATCGCCCTTCGATGGGACGTATTCAAACGTGACTTTGATCACTATTTCACGATCGCTCATCCTGACGCCACCCCCGCTCTCAAAGCCTCTCTGCTTCTCAACTTGGCTGGTCCCGAGGCCCTGACTCGCTCCGACTTCTTCGTCTACGCTGATGGAGAATCAGCTCGGGACCCGGTATGTCTGTTGGCTAAGTTTGACGCTATTTGTGACATTCCGACTAATTGCATCTTAGAACGTTTTAAACTGTTCGCGCGGCGTCAGCTCCCTGGGGAATCTGCTGAGAACTATGTCATTGCACTGCGGCACCTCGGAAGGCGCTGCCGCCTCCACGCGTGGAACCCCGATGAGATTCTCAGGGACCTTCTGGTTTACGGTCTCCGTGATGAGAAGCTCAGGGCCGAACTTCTGCGCAAGCCGGATCTGACTTTAGCCGATGCTATGCACGCTACTCGCTTAGCTGAAGCTGTTTCCTCGGCGGCGTCGCCGGCTGAGCAGGCGATCAACTTTGCCAGCACTCCCAGTCATCTCATGAATACACCCCAGTCGCGACCCCCAGGGTCGCTCGCTGCTCGAGGGGGACGCGCCCCGGGGTTCGGTGCTGCTACAGGGGGAGGTACCCGGCAAAGGTGCCCTAATTGCAACTTCACAACTCATCAATTCAATGTGTGCCCTGCTTTGGGAAAAACGTGTTATGTCTGCAAAAAATTGAACCATTTTGCTGCGGCTTGTCGTTCCCGTGGGAAGCCTGTCGCTGCTCGAAGGGGAAATTTAAACAACCTTCTACAAGCTGACAATGAGCTCAGCTCCCAGTGCTATTCCGATGAACATTCTGTTTCTGCATCTGACTCCTCTCAGGGGGAGACCAACTTGTTTACCGTGTTGGACGCACCTGCTATGATAACGGATCCTTCTGTGCAAGTCACTGTGAACAACTCGACCTTCACTGCTAAGATCGACACGGGGGCGGTGACCAACGTAATGTCAACATCCCTTTTCAACCAGATAAGAACTAATGAGCAGATATTTTCCCAGAGCTCAACCTTGCATGCCTACGGTGGGGAGATTCTTACTCCTGTGGGCAAGGCCACGCTACGCTGTAAGATACTAGAGACCTCTCGGCCCCTCACCTTCTATCTCCTCAATCGAAAATGCATTCCCCTGCTGGGGATCCAGGCATGCCAGGAAATGGGACTGGTGTACTTCCACCGGGACATCCACCAGGTGCAGACTCTTATGGACCCGCTGGCCGATTATCCCGACCGCTTTGATGATAAGCTAGGCAAACTACCCTGCAGCTACAAGATTGCAGTGGACCATAAGATCGTTCCTGTGGTCCATGCTCCTCACCGTGTCTCCTTCGCCATGAGGGACAGAGTGGAGGCGACCCTACACAGTATGGTACAAATGGGCGTCCTAAAGGTGGTCGTCGAGCCCACCAGCTGGGTCTCTTCCATGGTTGTTGCTGCTAAAAAGGACATGAGCGAGATACGCATCTGCATCAACCCCAAAGACCTCAACCTGGCCATTCGACGCCCTCACTACCCTATGAGAACGGTGGAAGACGTCGCTGCACAGGTTGGTCCAGCAACGTTTTTTTCTGTCCTCGATGCCAAAAGCTCCTTCTGGCAGATACCACTGGACGAGCGGTCGTCCATTTTGACAACTTTCGCCACCCCCTACGGAAGGTTTCGGTTCCTCCGAATGCCATTCGGGATCAACTCTGCCAGCGAGGTATTTCAGTGGACAATGGAGCAGTTGTTTTTAGGTCTACCTTGCGCCATAATTGTTGACGACATCCTCGTTTACGGTAAGGACGTTGCCGAACACGATGTCAACCTCTGCCAGGTCCTGGACCGGGCCCGGCAAATCAACTTGAAACTGAACCCCAAGAAGTGCCGATTCCGCGTCTCGGAGGTCACCTATGTTGGACATGTATTCACCGCTGAGGGATTAAAGCCAGACCCGCAGAAAACGGCTGCCATCTCAGGGATGCCCCCTCCTACCAATGTGGCAGGCCTGCAACGCTTCCTCAGCTTGGTAAACTACCTGGGGAAGTTCATCCCCGACCTCAGCGAGCTCAGCGCTCCCCTGAGGGATCTGATCAAAAAGGACACGTCCTGGCTTTGGTTACCCAACCATCAGAAGGCATTTGACATTCTTAAGTCTAAGCTGATCAGCACCCCCACGCTCAAGTTCTTTGACCTGCAGCATCCCATTGTCCTCACCTGCGATGCCTCTCAGTTCGGACTCGGTGCCGCCTGTCTCCAGGTCCATGACGGCCTGCAGCTGCCTGTCTCCTTCGCGTCCCGCACCATGACCGCCACCGAACAGCACTACGCGCAGATTGAGAAGGAGCTACTGGCCGTGGTGTTTGCCTGCTCCAAATTCCGGGACTACATCGTGGGCAACACTTTCACCGTTGAAACTGACCATCAGCCACTTGTCACCATCCTCAACAAGTCGATCCATGTGGCCTCATCACGCCTGCAGCGCATGATGCTGCAGCTCCAGCGCTTCACGTTCACGGTGGTTTATCGTAAGGGCAAGGACATGTTCGTGGCCGACACGTTGTCTCGCGCCCCGCTGACGTCCACCGCTCGCCACCAATATGAAATGTCTGAGTTATTGGTGCTACGATTGAACATCGTCCCCTCGCAGCAGATGAAGTCCCTGGTTGAACACACTACCAATGACCCTGCCCTGCAACAGCTGTCTGCCGTCATCCGGCAGGGCTGGCCTGACCGTCGTTCGGCACTGCCGGCTGGTGCCGTGCCCTACTTCCTGATTCGGTACGAGCTCGTACTGCACGACGGCGTGGTGGTGAAGGGTCACAAAGTGGTCGTGCCCGCGGCGCTGCACGACCACTATTTTCAAGTCGCACACCGCGGTCATCCTGGGGCCGAACCCACCGTGTCTCTCGCCAGGAGCCAGTTCTATTGGCCGGATATGGCCAAATACATCCGGGAGAGGGTCTCCTCGTGTTCCACCTGCAACAGCCTCGCCCCCCATCAGCAGCGTCAGCCGCTTCTACAGCAGCCCGCGCCCGAACTGCCCTGGATGGCGCTTGCCGCTGACATTTTCGAGTGGCGGGGCAAACATTTCCTGGTTCTCGTTGACTCCTACTCCAGCTGGTTTGTGGTCGACCGGCTGCATTCCATGACCTCTTCGGCCGTCATCGACAGGTTGTACCCTCATTTTGGCACTTTTGGCCCCCCGGCAAGCTTGCAGTCGGACAATGGCAGCCAGTTCACGAGCTCCGAGTTTAAAGCGTTCGCTTCCAGATGGAACTTCCGCCATTTCACCAGCAGCCCGGAGTACCCGCAAAGCAACGGTTTGGCCGAGCGCGCAGTCCGCAGCGCGAAGCACCTGTTGGAACAGTGTGGTGGCATTAACTCCGACTTCCATCTGGCCCTCCTCAACCTTCGGAACATTTCCCGCGACTCTGCCATGGGTTCACCTGCTCGGCGGCTCATGTCTCGCGCTACCAGACACCCGCTCCCTGTGGCCCAACGCTCCCTCATACCCTCCATCCTCCCACCTGCGGCGGTTCAGAAACGCATTGCCTTCAGGCACGACGTCCAACAGCGTTCCCATGACAGGTCCTGCCACCCGCTGCCGCGCCTCTTCCCCGGTCAAGTTGTCCGTATGCAGACCGCTCCCGGTCACTCCAAGCTCGCTACTGTCGTCGGCTCTGCGGGGTCGCCCAGGTCCTATCTCGTCGACCACGCTGGAGCCATTTACCGACGGTCCCGCCAGCACCTTCGGCTCGTCAACGAGCCGCGTCCTCCTGCCGCGGATCCCTTTGCTCCCCCACTGCCTGTTTCGCGTCAGGGCGTAGCTCTGCCCGTCCTTCCTGACATGCAACGTTCTGCTCCTCCTCAGCCCCTTCCGTTCCACCCCACTCCGACTAGTCCTCGCTCGCCTGCCCGCGCTCTTCCCGGTCCCGACCTCGCATCCCCTCCGGGTTCGGTGCCGCGGTCTCCTCCGTCTCCTCCCGTTTCTCCCTTTCAGGTTCGTCTTTCCCCGCCGGTGCCTCTTCCTCCTGCAGGAAGGGTGGATGGCGAGACGCGAACCCTGGGCGGGACGTCTTGTCAAACCGCCTGACCGCTATGGCGATTTTGTTTAACTATCCTAGCGCATGAGCCGTGGTCGCCATGTCACCATTGTATTTGCCTGTCGTTTCGAAGAGGAAAGATGTAGATGAGATATGCATGTGCCTCATACCTACTAACCACTCCCCATATCACAAGTATATCTACAACCTCCCCACCCACAGATCGCTCTCTAGTTCCTGTGACAGACCACGTACAGCTAGTGCAATGTGTAATGCTCCGGTATGAATAAAGATAGCAAAGTAACGATGCCTCGTTATGAAATCTTTACACTAATGTATGTGGTTGTAATGTAATATACTTCTAATAAAATACAAATTAAAAAAAAAAAAATACTGAATCTGCCATGCATCTGCCCACACACTCAACCTGTCCAGGTCACTCTGCAACCTCCTAACATCCTCTTCACAGTTCACACTGCCACCCAGCATTGTGTCATCCGCAAACTTGCTAGTGTTGCTCCTAATTCCCTCTTCCAAATCATTAATATATATGGTAAACAGTTGCGGCCCCAACACCAAGCCTTGCGGCACTCCACTCGCCACTGCCTGCCATTCTGAAAAGGACCCGTTCACTCCTACTCTTTGCTTCCGGTCTGCCAACCAATTTTCTATCCATGTCAACACCCTACCCCCAATACCATGTGCTCTAATTTTAGTCACCAGTCTCCCGTGCGGGACCTTATCAGAGGCTTTCTGAAAGTCTAGATACACTACATCCACTGGCACCCCTTCATCCATTTTACTTGTCACATCCTCAAAAAATTCCAGAAGATTAGTCAAAGCATGATTTTCTTTTCATAAATCCATGCTGACTTGGACTAATCCTTTTACTGCTATCCAAATGCCCCATTATTACCTCTTTAATAATTGACTCCAGCATCTTTCCCCACCACTGAAGTCAGGCTAACTGGTCTGTAATTCCCCATTTTCTCTCTCGCTCCTTTCTTGAAACGTGGAATAACATTAGTGTGCTGGACCACTTTCTGTTTACTGGTATTAATGCCACCTGCTGGATATTCAGTTTCCTACAGCTTTGAGTTACCTTTCCTGTTAGGCAGGAAGTTATCATAATCCAGGAAGTCCAGTTCAGGGAGAGTACCACATGGTGTAGAATGTAATTCCAAGTGCACAATCTAATGCCATCCTACCCCACCAGTTTGTTAGACGCATTGTCTGTGAGTAATTATGTTTGTGTAACAGCATCTTTATATGTTACTAATGTTATTGCGCAGGATTGCTACTATTAACAAAATTAAGAATGTTTCATGTACCCTGGCTGAGTTCTGACATAACAGCACTGTATTTAGTGGCGGCATCATAGTTTATGTTTCTATACCAAGTGTATAACGTTACTAAATATGCGGTTTCCCTTTCTGCTTGTATGTTACAGTTTCACAGTTGAATACAGTAAAGAATCAACGACATCTCGTGTCTCCGGGCCTTTATTGGATTAATTGTTTAACTTGCTAGATAGCTGGATAGGGACATCCAGCGAGTCCAGTATAGTGAAAAGACAGCACCACACCAAGCTGTACGACAGGGTGGCTCACATCATCACATTGTCCGTCCACACCTCAACGCCATGGCAACAAGCAACCAAGACAACGCTTCACAGAATGAAGCCAAGTCTCCCAGCATTCGTTCTTACCGCTCTGCGGCGAGTTCCAGTGCCAGCATGGCAGCCCTTAAAGCACGGACTAAAGCAAAAGCAGCCGAGGCCAGAGCAGCATTCGCTCAGAGAGAGATAGATATGAAGGTCGAGGCTGCGTGGATGCAGGTGACCTTAGAGGCCTTGCAGCAAGAAAGAGAGATGAAAGCAGCCATTGCAGAGGCCGACACCATAGAAGCAGGTTTATTAGCAGAACAAGGGTCACGTAATAGATCACCGAGCCCTGTTCGCCCTCAAACCCAACACGAGCGTACTCTGGACTACGTCATAGAGCAAGCCAGCATAAAGTCAAGCCAACATGTCACCGATTATGATATTGAGAGTGGTAGCATACTATTTTGTCCATTGCCACACGTTCATCAGACCAAATCTAATCTGGCCAGTTCATTTCATAGGCATCACAATCCCAGTAATGTGCAAGGAAACGTGGAGCCTAAATTGGAGGATAGAATGCCAAAGGCAACCTTTCTGCACAGCGGCTTTATCAACTCTCCTCAAGCCACCAACGATAACAATCCCACCACCATGGACCTCGCCAGATACCTTGCCCGCAGCCAGCTCGTTACAACAGGATTGACGGCCTTTAATGACAAGCCTGAGAATTACTGGGCTTGGAGATCCTCCTTCCAAAACGCCATAGCAGGCCTAGGCCTTTCACCCGGAGAAGAGCTAGATCTTTTGGTAAAATGGCTCGGAAAAGAATCCTCGGAGCAGGCAACAAGAATTAAGGCTGTCAACATGAGGAATCCAACAGCAGGTTTGAAGATGGCTTGGCAGAGGTTCGAAGAAACTTATGGTTCACCCGAGTCTATTGAGCATGCCCTCTTTACCAAGCTTGAGAACTTTCCCAGGATCACCATCAAAGAGCCATACAAGCTACGTGAGCTTGGGGACCTTCTGTCAGAAATCGAAGCGGCAAAGGTTGACGGGTATCTACCTGGTTTGTCTTACCTCGATACCTCCAGGGGAGTTGCACCGATCGTTGAGAAGCTTCCTCATAACATCCAGGAAAAGTGGACCGGCTTTGGATCCAATTATAAACGCCGCCACCGCATCTCTTTCCCCCCATTTAAAGTGTTTGCCGACTTTATCCGCACGGAGGCAAAAACCAGAACGGATCCCAGCTTCAATCTTTGCTTCTCTCGTCCAGCAATCGCCCAGAGGGACAACATAGAGAGATATGGTAAAACCCTCGTCTCCGTCCACAGGACACAAGCATCTCCAACAACTCCTGAGACACAGAACTCCATCGAAGCTGTGCCCCATCCATGCCAAGATTCATCCATTAAAGAAGTGCAGAGCCTTCTGAGAAAAGAGCCTGGAAGACCGCAAACACTTCCTTAAGGAACATTCCATTTGTTTCCGCTGCTGCTCCTCCACAAGTCATTTCGCCAAGAACTGTACAGCAGAAGTGAGATGTACCGAGTGCGACAGCGACAGACACCTCTTCGCTCTACATCCAGGCCCAGCCCCCTGGCAGGCCGAGCCAGCTCCCCCCGCATCTGAGCATGGCGGGGAGGAAGAGGTAGCGGTAAACCAGGAGATGCACAGAGGTGTGCGGTGATGGGGTCAGCGTGAGAACATGTGCTAAGATATGTCTCATCTCTGTCTATCCAGAAGGACGTCGCCAAGAGGCACGCAGGATGTACGCCACCATAGACGAACAGAGCAACCGCTCTCTTGCAACATCCGAGTTTTTCAATATCTTTGGGATCGAAGGAAATCTTAAGCCATATTCACTGCGGACATGTGCCGGGCTTAAGCAGACTGCAGGTAGAGCAGCAAGCGGTTACATGGTGGAGTCTGTGGATGGGAAGACATTGCTCCCTGTTCCTCCACTCCTAGAATGCAATCAAGTGCCTAACAACCGTGCCGAGATCCCCACTCCCAATGCTGCGCATCACCACAGCCATCTCAGATGCATTGCCAATGTGATTCCTCCACTGGACCCGAAGGCCAAAATACTGCTCCTATTGGGAAGAGATATTCTGCAAGTGCATAAAGTGAGGAAACAAATTAACGGTCCCAACAATGCCCCGTTCGCCCAGAAGCTAGATTTGGGATGGGTCGTTGTTGGCGATGTATGTCTTGGTGGAGCACATCGACCTACCCATGTGGACACCTACAAGACCTGCATTCTAGGAAACGGTAGACCTACCTACCTCACACCCTGCACGAGCCATGTTACGGTGAAGGAGAAGTTCACTTACTCACCTCTTTGTGAGGACGATCCAGAGTTGATGTCCATGGCCAGTCTACGGGAGACCACATGTGGACAGAACCTGGGGCAGTCAGTCTTCCATCGTACTGCCAGCGATAATGACCTAGCACCATCATTCGATGACCTGAGGTTTCTCCAGATTATGGATGACCAATGTTACCAAGAATAGCTGGGTCGCACCTCTGCCGTTCCAGTCACCCAGGCAGCGTTTGCCCAATAATCGAGAATACGCTAATAACAGACTCACTTCTCTCCGGCGGACTTTGGGAAAGGAGTTCTTCTCAAAGAAGAGTGGAAGCGCGTTCAGAGCCTAGCGGAAGTCTTTTGGAGCAGATGGCGTCGGGAGTATCTCGTTACCCTGCAAACCCGACACAAGTGGTTGGACACAAGGCAAAATCTTAAAGAAGGAGACATCGTCCTCCTGAAGGACAAACAGGCCAGAAGAAATGAGTGGCCCATGGCAATCATCTCAAAGGCTTTCCCAAGTCAGGATGGGAAGGTTCGGAAAGTGGAAATCAGCATCTTCAAAGATGGAGGCCAGAAGCTCTACGTCCGCCCAATCACCGAAGTGGTTCTCCTCCTGTCTCCCGAGGACTCTGGGGGTTAAATGGGAAATTTGCATGGGGTCTGGGAGACCCCAGGCAGGGAGTGTGCTGGACCACTTTCTGTTTACAGGTATTAATGCCACCTGCTGGATATTCAGGTTCCTACAGCTTTGAGTTACCTTTCCTGTTAGGCAGGAAGTTATCATAATCCAGGAAGTCCAGTTCAGGAAGAGTACCACATGGTGTAGAATGTAATTCCAAGCGCACAATCTAATGCCATCCTACCCCACCATTTTGTTAGACGCATTGTCTGTGAGTAATTATGTTTGTGTAACAGCATCTTTATATGTTACTAACGTTATTGCGCAGGATTGCTACTATTAACAAAGTTAAGAATGTTTCATGTACCCTGGCTGGGTTCTGACATAACAGCACTGTATTTAGTGGCGGCATCATAGTTTATGTTTCTATACCAAGTGTATACCAAGTGTATACTAAATATGCGGTTTCCCTTTCTGCTTGTATGTTACAGTTTCACAGTTGAATACAGTAAAGAATCAACGACATCTCGTGTCTCCGGGTCTTTATTGGATTAATTGTTTAACTTGCTAGATAGCTGGATAGGGACATCCAGCGAGTCCAGTATAATTAGCTATCCTCCAATCCACAGGAACTGATCCTAAATCTATTGAACGTTGGAAAATGATCACCAATGCGTCCACTATTTCTAGAGCCACCTCCCTGAGGACCCTGGGATGCAGACCATCAGGCCCAGGTAATTTATCATCCTTCAGTCCCATTAGCCTACCCAATACTATTTCTCGCCTAATGAAAATTTCTTTCAGTTCCTCTACCCCCTTAGATTCTCTGTCCTCCAGTACATCTGGGAGATTGTTTGTGTCTTCCTTCGTGAAGACAGAACCGAAGTACCTGTTCAACTCTTCTGCCATTTCCTTGTTCCCCATAATAATTTCACCCGTGTCTGCTTTCAAGGGACCCACATTTGACTTTGGTATTCTTTTTCCCTTAACATATCTAAAGAAGCTTTTACTGTCCTTCTTTATATTCCTGGCCAGCTTCCCTTCGTACTTCATCTTTTCAGCCCGTATTGCCCGTTTTGTTTCCTTCTGTTGTCCTATGAAAGTTTCCCAATCCTCTGGCTTCCGGCTACACTTTGCTGTGTTATACATGTAAAACAATGTCAAAACTAAAACAGGTGCACGACCTGCTGAAAACAAGGGAGGTTCATATCCAGTACTGGAGGAGGACCTGTTGTCTGGAATGGCTGAATTATTTGCATCCTCGGACTTTGAGTCAGAGGATGACTGGGGACTTAGACCACCTCCCGCTGCCCCACAACCGGGCCAAATGTTGCCGCCATCATATTCGGCTGCCATAGGTCCTGTTGCTGCCGATGTGCCTCAGCTCCCCTTCCAATTGTTCAAGAAGGAACTGCAGATGCTGGAAAATCGAAGGTAGACAAAATGGCTGGAGAAACTCAGCGGGTGCGGCAGCATCTATGGAGTGAAGGAAATAGGCAATGTTTCGGGCCGAAACCCTTCTTCAGACTGATGATAATTTGAAGACGGGTTTCGGCCCGAAACTTTGCCTATTTCCTTCGCTGCATAGATGCTGCATTACCCGCTGAGTTTCTCCAGGATAAAGGGGAAATCTTTTAGGACTGAGATGAGAAAAACATTTTTTACACAGAGAGTGGTGAATCTCTGGAATTCTCTGCCACAGAATTTAGTTGAGGCCAGTTCATTGGCTATATTTAAGAGGGAGTTAGATGTGGCCCTTGTGGCTAAAGGGATCAGGGGGTATGGAGAGAAAGCAGGTACAGGATACTGAGTTGGATGATCAGCCATGATCATATTGAATGGCAGTGCAGGCTCAAAGGGCTGAATGGCCTACTCCTGCACCTATTTTCTATGTTTCTATGTTTCCAGCAATTTCTCCTTCCAATTGCACTTCCACAACAACACACATACGATACCGTAACCTCGCCACAGACAATTAGCGACGGAGGAAAGAGACGAATTGACCGAAAACCTGCAGTATCTTACGGCACAATACCTACCGGTAAAACTAATTTTCCCATACGAATGATGCCCAACCAGGACGGAGAGCCAGTCCCCATGGCAGTGCCTTGGAAACCAGCAGACATGGCCCTGATGGCCCCAAACGCCCCTGTAAACATACTCAAGGAGCCACATTTGCGGACTACTTTGAGACAATGATGCGTGCCTACACAGTCAGGCCCCAAGACCACTTTACAGCCCTTTCCACACTCCTCAGTGTTACTGAATTCAGCAAATGGACAGCCCAGAATACTTGGGCTGATATAATAGCCGCCGAAGCAAACTGCGTCGACCAGATTGCTTTAATGACGAGAGCGCTTCACAGCTCTATACCGAAATCATGCTGGCGATGAAACTTTTAACGATGGTCGAGTTTCTACACAGTTTAATGCCATATTGGTACAGTGTCTGCCACCTGTCACTGTGCAAATGATTAAGGTTGATCTGGAATGGACAAGCAAAGCAGCAGACGGTACGCGACATGCCATATGTGCACACTGGCCCAAGGCTAAAAATGAAACTAACCCCGCACAACCTGTGGTCGTTAAACATGAATATGTGGTACGGCTCTTTGGTAATGAGAGAGCAGAGAGAGGTAGTGAATGGACGATGCCACCTCCCCTAGACCACTCCACAACGAGGGCCACCACAACGGCGTATGAACCACCCAATCTTTAAGGGACCACCCGTGATAGACAGGATCGTTGTTCTAAAGACGAGCGTCGTCCTCCCCGCCCAGACCGAGACAAAAGCATCTGCTTTAAATGTGAGGGAACTGGACACTGGAAACGGGAATGCCCAAGTGATCCCAAAGACCAGGACCAACGACCGGCACCCCGTGAAACCTCATATAGCACCAGGAACCCGTTCCACGACCAAGACTGACGGTCCCCAGCGATTCTCGAACTATGTTCCCCGTCATTGCCAGGGGAAGGGGGGAACCAATGCTGAACATATTACTCGAGGGAGTGGAAATACCTTTCCTGATCGACATTGGCGCTACCCTTTCCACCCTCGATAAACAAGTGGTTGAACAATCCCACTTTCCCCTGTCTGCCTCCTCTACACATCTATCGGGTCTCGATGGCAGAACCCCCAGCTATCCACTGACCTCACCTCTTCAGGTCCAAGCAATGAATCATAGATACATAGATACATAGAAATTAGGTGCAGGAGTAGGCCATTCGGCCCTTCGAGCCTGCACCGCCATTCAATACGATCATGGCTGATCATCCAACTCAGTATCCCGTACCTGCCTTCTCTCCATACCCCCTGATTCCCTTTAACCACAAGGGCCACATCTAATTCCCTCTTAAATATAGCCAATGAAACTGGCCTCAACTACCCTCTGTGGCAGAGAGTTCCAGAGATTCACCACTCTCTGTGTGAAAAAGTTTTTCCTCATCTCGGTCTTAAAGGATTTCCCCCTTATCCTTAAGCTGTGACCCCTTGTCCTGGACTTCCCCAACATCGGGAACAATCTTCCTGCATCTAGCCTGTCCTTGGGTAAACTGCACATCCACACCATTGATAGTGGCAGGGGCAGGGGTGTTCTTCTCCTCCTAAAGTCCACCATTAACTCCTTGGTGTTGTTGGTGTTGAGCTGTAGGTGATTCAGCTCACACCACTCAACAAAGTCGATGACTTCACCTCTATTCAGCTTCCCTCCCCTCACTGGATGCAGCCCACAATTGCAGAGTCATCGGAAAACTTCTGCAGGTGGCAGGAGTCCGATTGTATCTGACGTCCAAGGTGTAGATGGTGAACAGGAAGGGAGAGAGGACCGTCCCCTGTGGGGTCCCTGTGTTGCTCATTACCATGTCCGAGACACAGTTCTGTAGCCAGACATTTTTGTGGTTGTCCAGTCAGGTAGTTGGTGATCCAGGACACCAATGGAGCATCCACCTGCATCTTCGTCAGTTTACTGGAGAAGTCAAACACATAACTCCCACAATGCTTCCCGGCTTATCCCGGCTTATCCAGGTGAGCACAGGAACGATGGAGCAGGTGGATGATGATCTCCTCCACCCCCACCTTTGTTTGCTAATCGAACCGCAGGGGGTCCAGGTAGGGTTTAACCTGGGATCGCAGGTGAGTGAGCACCAGCCTCGCGGGTTTTTGTGGGACTGGTGTAGATGGGACATGTTGGTCGGCATGGGCAAGTTGGGTCGACATGGGCAGCGGTGCTGGGTTGAAGGGCCGAATGGCCTCTCCTGCACCTATTGTCTATTGTGGGGCCTGTTTCCACACTGTATGACTCTGCAACATTCACATTTACATGAACAGTTACAAGAGAGACTTTCTTCTGAATTTATAATTCATGGGATAATTTGACCTTGAATTTTCCATCGGAGTCAAATCTGAGTGGGTTCTGGGCAAGGCGAGGAATGGTCAACGTGTTCGCAGTTACAACACGGCATTGATGCCTGTACAGCCGGGTGTGAAGAAGTGAAAACCATCGGCTGCTGACAACGTGAAAACTCGCCCGCAAACTTCTGCTAAATTCGCCCGGAGAAATGAGTTTGTGTAATCATGTGATTCCAATTGTGGCCTCATTCCCTTTTCTTGTAGTTTAGTTTAGTTTAGAGATACAGCATGGAAACAGGTCCTTTGGCCCACTGGGTCTGCGCTGACAGCGATCCCCGCACATTAACACTATCTGACACACACTAGGGACAATTTTTACATTTACACCAAGCCAAACTATCCTACAAACCTGTACGTCTTTAGAGTGTGGGAGAAAACCCACGCAGGTCACGGTGAGAACGTACAAACACCGTACAGACAGCACCGTGGTCGGGATGGAACCCGGGTCTCCGGCGCTGCATTCGCTGTAAGTCAGTAACTCTACCGCTGCGCCACCGTGAATGCCCGTTCATAATTGTAGTTTCATTATTTTCATTGCAGCATTAATTTAAAGTTTGTTTTACTTTAGCCATACTCTTAAATAAGAAGTAGAATAATATAATATGTCATTTACAAAACGACAAATGAATTGCTAACAAGCTGGGATCTGGAGCTCGGGCAGGAAAAAAGGTGACATCACGTGCAGATCTGAAAACCACAACCCAGACGTGAACTTCTGCCGCAGAATTGAGGAAGCGCTACACTCTTGGGAAGTGCAACGTGGAAAGTCCCTCAGTTTTGTTTCAACATAAGAATAGTACGCCAGATAATTAAGAAAACCAACTGGTGCTGTAAATCCAAACATGTTCAGAATTTGAAGTTGGAATATAAGGCCTGCTTTACATTGCAGACAGGGGTGGTGGGTGAGGGAGAAGGGGAGGGGTGGTGGGTGGTTGAGGGAGGGGGGGTGGGTGGGTGAGGGAGGGGAGTGGGTGGGTGAGGGAGGGGGTGGGTGAGGGAGGGGGGTGTGGGGTGAGGGAGGGGGGTGGGTGGGTGAGGGAGGAGGGGTGGGGGGCGGGGTGGGTGGGTGAGGGGGGTGGAGGTGGAGAGATCATATGTGCATTGGGTAGGGGGTGCTTGGAGACATTTAATTATCTTTAATCAGACGGTGTACATTTCATTCTTTATCCGTATACTGTACACTGTGGGCGGCTTGATTGTAAACTCTTTCGCTAAATGGATAGCACGCAACAAAAGATGTTCAATGTACCGCGGTTCACGTGATAACAATAAACTAAACTAACAGTTTATGTGGGTACACAAAAATGCTGGAGAAACTCAGCGGGTGCAGCAGCATCTATGGAGCGAAGGAAATAGGCAACGTTTCGGGCCGAAACCCTTCTTCACATAACAGTTTATGTGTCTGTTCTCAAAGCTATAGGTTGATAAGGGCAGACCAAGAGATTTCTGTTATAAAAGATAACACTGAAATTACCCCGGCAGCATCTGCACGGACACTCCCAAACTTTTTATACTACTACTGGGCAGTACATATTAAAAACATAATTAATTGGTTGGACACCTCTGCCCAACAGGTAGAATGGATAAGAATGGAGAAAGAGGATTGTTCTCCTTTTAATATAGGAGCGATCCTCTTCTCCCCGATGAAATTAAACAATACAATATATAAGAAGAACCCAATTATTCACAACACAATTCGAATTTGGAAACAAATAAAACTAACTTTGCACGTAAGAAATTTATCGCTTTTAACTCCAATAGTAAATAACTCCTCATTTAAGCCATCTCTTATTGATAAAGCGTATACCTTTTGGGAAAGATTAGGAATTAAAAGCTTTGGAGATTTGTATGAAATGGGAATTTTTAAAATCATATAACCATATAACCATATAACCATTACAGCACGGAAACAGGCCATCTCGGCCCTTCAAGTCCGTGCCGAACATTTTTTTTTTTTTTGATTTTATTTTTTAAAATAAATACTTCCCCCTAGTCCCATCTACCTGCACTCAGACCATAACCCTCCATTCCTTTCCCGTCTATATACCCATCCAATCTATTTTTTAAAGGATAAAATCGAACCAGCCTCCACCACTTCCACTGGAAGCTCATTCCACACAGCTACCACTCTCTCAGTAAAGAAGTTCCCCCTAATTTTACCCCTAAACTTCCGTCCCCTTAATTTTCAAGTCATGTCCCTCTTGTTTGAATCTTCCCTAATCTCAATGGAAAAAGCTTATCCACGTCAACTCTGTCTAACCCGCTCATAATTTTAAAGACCTCTATCAAGTCCCCCTCTTAACCTTCTGCGCTCCAAAGAATAAAGACCTAACTTGTTCAACCTTTCTCTGTAACTTAGTTGCTGAAACCCAGGCAACATTCTAGTAAATCTCCTCTGTACTCTCTCTATTTTGTTGACATCCTTCCTATATTTAGGCGACCAAAATTGTACTCCATACTCCAGAATTGGCCTCACCAATGCCTTGTACAATTTTAACATTACATCCCAACTTCTATATTCAATGCTCTGATTTATAAAGGCCAGCACCCCAAAAGCTTTCTTTACCACCCTATCTACATGAGATTCCACCTTTAGGGAACTATGCACAGTTATTCCTAGATCCCTCTGTTCAACTGCATTCCTCAATTCTCTACCATTTACCATATACGTTCCTATTTTGATTTTGTCCTGCCAAGATGTAGTACCTCACATTTATCAGCATTAAACTCCATCTGCCATCTTTCAGCCCACTCTTCCAAATGGCCTAAATCTCTCTGTAGACTTTGAAAATCTACTTCATTATCCACCACACCACCTATCTTAGTATCATCTGCATACTTACTAATCCAATTTTCCACACCATGGAAAGACTTTAAACTAGAACGGTTGGGGGGGAGGGACTCAAATAGAGAAAGCTAGTGGAAAATGTGGGAGGCAGGAGGCAGAGAAGGGAAGCACTCGGACCCAAAATGTAGGGGAGAAAGAAGAAGAAAAAGATAATAAACAGAGAATAAGTGGTGGTGGGTTTCTTAAATGTGTATATTTTAATGCTAGGAGCATTGTAAGAAAGGTGGATGAGCTTAGAGCCTGGATTGACACCTGGAAGTATGATGTTGTGGCGATCAGTGAAACATGGTTGCAGGAGGGCTGTGATTGGCAAATAAAATTTTCCAGGATTTCGTTGCTTCAGGGGTGATAGAATTGGAGGGGCAAGAGGTGGGGGGTGTTGCATTGCTTGTCAAGGAAGATATTACAGCAGTGCTTTGGCAGGATAGATTAGAGGGCTCGTCTAGGGAGGCTATTTGGGTGGAACTGAGAAATGGGGAAAGGTGTAGCAACACTTATAGGGGTGTATTATAGACCGCCAAATGGGGGAGCGAGAATTGGAAGAGCAAATATGTAAGGAGATAGCAGATATTAGTAGTAAGCACAAGGTAGTGATTGTGGGAGATTTCAATTTTCCACACATAGACTGGGAAACACATTCTGTAAAAGGGCTGGATGGTTTGGAGTTTGTAAAATGTGTGCAGAGATAGTTTTTTTGCAGCAATACATAGAGGTACCTACTAGAGAAGGGGCAGTGCTGGACCTCCTGTTAGGAAATGAGACAGGGCAAGTGGCGGAGGTATGCGTCGGGGAGCACTTCGGGTCCAGTGATCACAATACCATTAGTTTCAATATAATTATGGAGAGGGTCAGAACTGGACCTAGGGTTGAGATTTTTGTTTGGAGAAAGGCTAACTTTGAGGAGATGCGAAAGGATTTAAAAGGAGTGAATTGGGACATGTTGTTTTATGGGAAGGATGTAGAAGAAAAATGGAGGGACATTTAAGGGTGAAATTTTAAGAGTACAGAATCTTTATGTCCCTGTTCGGTTGAAAGGAAATAGTAAAAAATGGAAAGAGCCATGGTTTTCAAGGGAAATTGGACACTTGGTTCGGAAAAAGAGAGAGATCTACAATAATTATAGGCAGCATGGAGTAAATGAGGTGCTTGAGGAGTATAAAGAATGTAAAAAGAATATTAAGAAAGAAATTAGAAAAGCTAAAAGAAGATATGAGGTTGCTTTGGCAAGTAAGGTGAAAGTAAATCCAAAGGGTTTCTACAGCTATATTAATAGCAAAAGGATAACAAGGAATAAAATCGGTCCATTAGAGAGTCAGAGTGGACAGCTATCTGCAGAGCCAAAAGAGATGGGGGAGATATTGAACAATTTCTTTTCTTCGGTATTCACGAAGGAGAAGGATATGGAATTATGTGAGGTAAGGGAAACGAGCAGAGTAGCAATGGAAACTGTGAGATTCAAAGAAGAGGAGGTGCGGACACTTTTGAAAAATATGAAAACGGATAAGTCTCCAGGTCCTGACAGGATATTCCCTAGGACATTGAGGGAAGTTACGTGTAGAAATAGCAGGGGCTATGACAGAAATATTTCAAATGTCATTAGAAACGGGAATAGTGCCAGAGGGATTGGCGTACTGCGCATGTTGTTCCGTTGTTTAAAAAGGGTTCGAAGAGTAAACCTAGCAATTATAGACCTGTTAGTTTGACGTCAGTGGTGGGCAAATTAATGGAAAGGATACTTAAAGATAATATATATAAGCATCTGGATAAGCAGGGTCTGATTAGGAACAGTCAACATGGATTTGTGCCTGGAAGGTCATGCTTGACTAATCTTCTTGGAATTTTTCGAAGAGGTTTACTAGGGAAATTGATGAGGGTAAAGCAGTGGATGTTGTCTATATGGACTTCAGTAAGGCCTTTGACAAGGTTCCTCATGGAAGGTTGGTTAAAGAAGATTCAATTGTTGGGTATTAATGGTGGAGTAGCAAGATGGATTCAACAGTGGCTGAATGGGAGATGCCAGAGAGTAATGGTGGATGGCTGTTTGTCAGGTTGGAGGCCGGTGACTAGTGGGGTGCCTCAGGGGTCTGTGTTGGGTCCACTGTTGTTTGTCATGTACATCAATGATCTGGATGAAGGTGTGGAAAAATTGGATTAGTAAGTATGCAGATGATACTAAGATAGGTGGTGTTGTGGATAATGAAGTAGATTTTCAAAGTCTACAGAGAGATTTAGGCCATTTGGAAGAGTGGGCTGAAAGATGGCAGATGGAGTTTAATGCTGACAAATGTGAGGTGCTACATCTCGGCAGGACAAATCAAAATAGGACGTACATGGTAAATGGTAGCGAATTGAGGAATGCAGTTGAACAGAGGGATCTAGGAATAACTGTGCATAGTTCCCCTGAAGGTGGAATCTCATGTAGATAGGGTGGTAAAGAAAGCTTTTTGGTGTGCTGGGCCTTTATTAAATCAGAGCATTGAATATAGAAGTTGGGATGTAATGTTAAAATTGTACAAGGCATTGGTGAGGCCAATTCTGGAGTATGGAGTACAATTTTGGTCGCCTAATTATAGGAAGGATGTCAACAAAATAGAGAGAGTACAGAGGAGATTTACTAGAATGTTGCCTGGGTTTCAGCAACTAAGTTACAGAGAAAGGTTGAACAAGTTAGGTCTTTATTCTTTGGAGCGCAGAAGGTTAAGAGGGGACTTGATAGAGGTCTTTAAAATTATGAGCGGGTTAGACAGAGTGGACGTGGATAAGCTTTTCCCATTGAGAGTAGGGAAGATTCAAACAAGGGGACATGACTTGAGAATTAAGGGACAGAAGTTTAGGGGGAACATTAGGGGGAACTTCTTTACTCAGAGAGTGGTAGCTGTGTGGAATGAGCTTCCAGTGGAAGTGGTGGAGGCAGGTTCGATGTTATCCTTTAAAAATAGATTGGATGGGTATATGGACGGGAAAGGAATGGAGGGTTATAGTCTGAGTTGCAGGTAGATGGGACTAGGGGGAATTTATTTTTATTTTTAATTTAAAAAAATAAAAAATAAAAAAATAAAAATAAAATTAAAAAAAAATTAAATGTTCGGCACGGACTTGAAGGGCCGAGATGGCCTGTTTCCGTGCTGTTATGGTTATATGGTTATATGGTTATATACCATCATCCAGATCATTGATGTACATGACAAACAACAGTGGACCCAACACAGACCCCCCGAGGCACCCCACTAGTCACCGGACTCCAACCTGACAAACAGCCATCCATCATTACTCTCTGGCATCTCCCATTCAGCCACTGTTGAATCCATCTTTGGTCTCCTGTATAAAACTTCATAAATTCTGGAATGACATTTTTACAAAATTATTTAATAGAAGGCTGGAATCAAATACACAAAATTATTATCTTTGGATCAATGGAAGATGGGAATAAGCTAAATACGTATCAAAAATCCTTACTTAATTACGGTTTAATAATGGCAAAAAAAAACTCATACATAAATTTTGGAAAGATTCGCCAACACCAACGCTGAAAATGTGGATTTCAAATCTGTCAGAAACGGCATATCTTGAAGAAATACGACTCCTTCTAGTAGGTAAGGTAGACCTCTTCTTATTGATATGGTCCTCCCTTTATCGACTTTCTACAAGCATATGGTGCAACACAATCATAGAAATATAATGGTTCAGAAACAGATGACTGGGGGTAGGATTATCAAATAGGTATATCGCTTTCCATCTCCTTTCCTCTTCTCTTTTTTTTTCTTCTTCTCTTCTTTTTTTTCTCCTCATTTTTTTTTTCTAGGGTTATTTTTGCTATCTCACGCAACACTTCATCTCAATCTTTCCTTTTGTAATCTTTCATTTCTTATTTTTGTTTTATTATTAAATTAAAAATAAGAAGTTGTATATGAAATGTAATATGTCAATAAGTATTAGGTACTTTGGTACCACATTATTGTACTTACTTCTAAAAAATAAAATATAATATATATTTTTTTTTACAAAAGGCATCCGCCACGGATTCAAACCAGATAAGGTCAGAACTGACATCAATAGAACATAGATCAGTTCAGCACAGAAACAGACCCTTCAGCCCAATTGGTGCCGACCATGATGCCAAGTTAATCTAAAGTTAATCCAAGTTAAAGATGAGGTATGAAGGTAAGCTAGCCAAGAATATAAAGGAAGATTCTTTAGGTATGTGAAGAGGAAAAAGTTATTTGAGACCAAAGTTGGACCCTTGAAGACTTAAAAAGGGTGAATTTATTATGGGGAGCAAGGAAATGGCAGATGAGTTGAACAGGTACTTTGGATCTGCCTTCACCAAGGAGGACACAAACAATCTTCCTGATGTACTAGTGGCCAGAGGATCTGGGGTGACAGAGGGACTGAAGGAAATCCACATTAGGCAGGACATGGTGTTGGGTAGATTGATGGGACTGAAGGCTGATAAATCCCAGGACCTGATGGTCTGCATCCCAGGGTACTTAAGGAAGTGGCTTCTAGAAATCGTGGATGCATTGGTGATCATTTTCCATCGTTCCATAGATTCAGGATCAGTTCCTGTGGATTGGAGGGTAGCTTATGTCATCACACGTTTTAAGAAAGGCAGGAGAGAGAAAACAGGGAATTATAGACCAGTTAGCCTGACATCGTGGTGGGGAAGATGCTGGAGTCAATAATGAAAGATGAAATAGCGGCAAATTTGGATAGCAGTAACAGGATAGGTCCGAGTCAGCATGGATTTACGAAGGGCAAATCATGCTTGACTAATCCTCTGGAATCAATGATTTAGATGAACGGATTCAAAGTAAACATTAGCACATTTGCAGATGACACAAAGCTGGGTGGCAGTGTGTAGTGTGAGGAGGATGCTATGAAAATGCAGGGTGACTTGGACAGGTTGGGTGAGTGTGCAGATGCATGGCAGATGCAGTTTAATGTGGATAAATGTGAGGTTATCCACTTTGGTAGCAAAAACAGGAAGGCAGATTATTATCTAAATTGTGTCAAGTTGGGAAAAGGGGAAGTACAACGGGATCTGGGGATCCTTGTTCATCAGTCAATGAAAATAAGCATGCAGGCAGTGAAGAAAGCGAAACAGCATGTTGGCCTTCATAACAATTGGAGTTGAGTATAGGAGCAAAGAGGTCCTTCTGCAGTCACCTGGAGTATTGCGTGCAGTTTTGGTCCCCTAATTTGAGGAAGGACATTCTTGCTATTGAGGAGTGCAGCATGGGTTCACAAGGTTAATTCCTGGGATGGCAGGACAGTTCATATACTGAGAGAATGTAACGGCTGGGCTTGTATACTCTGGCATTTAGAAGGATGAGAGGGCATCATTGAAACATATAAGATTATTAAGGGCTTGGACACGCTAGAGGCAGGAAACATGTTCCCGAGTTGGGGGATTCCAGAATCAGGGCCCACAGTTTAAGAATAAGGGGTAAGCCATTTAGAACGGAGATGTGGAAACTTTTTCACACAGAGAGTTGTGAATCTGTGGAATTCTCTGCCTCAGAGGATGGTGGAGGCCGGTTCTCTGGATACTTTCAAGAGAGAGCTAGATAGGGCTCTTAAAGATAGTGGAGTCAGGGGATATGGGGAGAAAAGGCAGGAACGGGGTACTGATTGGGGATGATCAGCCATGATCACAGTGAATGGCGGTGCTGGCTCGAAGGACAGAAAGGCCTACTTCTAATGTCTATTGTCTAATCTCCTCTGTCCTGTCCTAAAGTGTCTCAAACACCACTATCTTCTCTGCCTCTACCACCACCCCTGGCAGCGCGTTCCCGGCCCCCACCACCAGGGGCGGCACGGTGAAGTTGCTGCCTTACAGGGCCAGAGACACGGGTTTCGATCCCGACTACGGGCGCAAAGAGTGGCGCCTCGTACACCGCTTGTGGGAGCGGGAATCACTATCCCCCTACCAGGTGTGGGTGGAAAAAGGCGGCGGGGGACACCCGTTCTTCATCACAGGCGGTGAATGTCCATCACTCTCACCAACAACTCGAAGCTGCGACAGAGTTCATTTATTGACGAAGGAATGAAAATATACAAACAAATTACTGGAGGCTGCACAAGCGAATGAAACTGATGCGCCAGACATCGATTTGTGGCTGAAGGTGAGGACAGGGTTGCCTCTGCCGAAGCCCACTTCCCATCCGAGGCGCTCGGCGCGATGGTTATGGATTTATATTCAGGAGGAACTGCAGATGCTGTTTGACACAGATAGACACAGAGTGCTGGAGTAACTCAGCGGGCGGGGTCAGGCAGCATCTGTGGAGAACATGGATAGGTGATGTTTCACAGAGTGCTGGAGTAACTCAGCGGGTCAGGCAGCATCTGAGGAGAACATGGATAGGTGACGTTTCACAGAGTGCTGGAGTAACTCAGCGGGTCAGGCAGCATCTGTGGAGAACATGGAATTCCTGCAGCACTTTGTGTCATTATAGTTGTGGGTTTGTTCGCAGCGATGATCCAT
Organism: Malacoraja senta; assembly: GCA_038087875.1. NCBI lineage: Eukaryota > Metazoa > Chordata > Chondrichthyes > Rajiformes > Rajidae > Malacoraja > Malacoraja senta. The sequence goes on from JAXLNO010003974.1 coordinate 225,001, forward strand.
GTTGTTGAAACGTTGCAACAGTCTTGAACTGGTAGATATCCGATAGCATGAAACCATGTTGTTAATAAGGACAGAGTCTAGTCAATGTGTACATCAGCATGGACTGTTGCCTCACGATTATTGTTCTCCCTGCTTGAAGGACGGGCACAGTCCTGAAACCTTAAAGTTTAGGGTTGCGTGGATGACAAATTCACCGCTCTGTTGAGAAAATGAACAATGTGAATACTGATTACTTTCTTCAGCCTACGCTGGAAAGGCTAAGAAGGCACATGGGGTATACTTGCTTGTCA
>JAXLNO010003974.1:225490-298121 GCA_038087875.1 Malacoraja senta
ACACTGTATCACTCTATGACTAGTGTAGATGGAGCATGTTGGGGCTGTGTGGGCAAGTTGGGCCGAAGGGCTGTTTCCACACTGTATCACTCTATGACTAGTGCAGCTGGGACATGTTGGTCGGTGTGGGCAAGTTGGGCCGAAGGGCCTGTTTCCACACTGTATCACTCTATGACTAGTGTAGCTGGGACATGTTGGTCGGTGTGGGCAAGTTGGGCCGAAGGGCCTGTTTCCACACTGCACCACTCTATGAAAGTAGAAACAAGCCATTCCCGCAGATCTGCAACAATTCACGTGCAGCCGACGCCGCTTACCATCAACTCGCCGTCTGCTTCTCTTCATCATCGCTATAGTGACGGCGACCACCACGAGCAGTACTGAAGCCAATGCCCCTACAGTAATGTAGATCACAGTGGACGCAAAGGCTGTTCCTGTAAATGACCCATAGGGTTGGGGAGTTAGAGGCATAGACAAGGCAACATACACGTCTGTACTGACTAGACCATGTGTGAGATGCGGAGTGTGACTAATGAGCTTTTATTTAAGAAGTGCCTGAAGGGCAAGCCAGGGAATTAGAGGCCGGTTAGATGGACATGGTTGGTGGAAAGTTTCTGAGGGGATCCTGCGAGACAGCATCGAACTGCATTTGCAAAGGCAAGGCTAGATCAGAGATAATCGATTAGTGCGTGGGAAATTGCGTGTCTCAACATCAGATAGGGTGGGTTTATGGAACAAGCTGCCGAAAGAAATGGGAGAGACGGTGATAATTGCAATAATTAGAAGGCGGGATCAGAAAGAGGAAAGATTTAGAGGGTTATACGCCAAACGCTGGCAATGGGACTGGCTCCAGGTGGCATCTAGGGCGACATGGACAAGGTGGGGCAGAAAGTCACGTTCCACATAATATGGCTCCCTCACACACACACACACACACACACACGCACGCACGCACACACACACACGCACGCACACACACACACACGCACGCACGCACACACACGAAGGGTCAAATGGCCTACTCCTGCACCTATTGTCTATTGTCTATTGTCTACACACACTCAAATACACACACACACATAAACATAAACACACACACAAATACACACACACATAAACACACAGACACATACAAACACACACACACACGCGCATAAACACACACAGACACATACACACACACATACACACACACATATACACACACACATACACATGTACACACATATAAACACACATACACACATACACACACACACACACTCGGTTTTCACCACCACCAAGTCCCCCTAACGAGATGGCATCACACAAATATTCTCATCACCCACCAAGAATCATGTTGATACTACTCGCACTGAAGGTGATGATTTGTGCGGCGGTGTACCTGTACTGGTTGAATCTGCTTCTTTGACCACAACTGTAACTTTGCCGCTTCCTTTGCCAAGGGCATTAGTTGCTTCGCAGACCCACGTGCCATTGAGGGAATAGTCGACGTGTGTTATCAACAAACAGTCGCCTTTGGTTTCCACATTCGGCGGCAACGGGCCTGAGGACCTGCATTAAAAGCGACAAATGACAGATTCATCTCCGTTTACATCACGTTTAAGCACATCCTTCCTATATGCGGCGCTCACAACTGCACACAGTTCAAGGGTTGTGTACAGAAACTGCCCCATCGGCCAACCACATCCACGCCTTCTTGTTGGACATCAGCAATTACCCCACAGGCTCGCTTATTCTCGCATCCTTCAATGCCTTGCTTACTCAAATAACTTTTTTAATGCTCTTACAGATGGCGATTGTGCCGGATTCTAACACCTCCTCTGGCAGCGCGCACAGATATCAAGCTTCCTCGGTGTCAAATATAAACTCGCAAATCTCTTTTGAAAGTACATTCCTCTCAGGTTAAACATGTTCCTTCTTGTTTCTCACATCCCCATAACAGGGAAACGACTGTGACTGTCTACTCCATCCATGCCCTATCAGGTCGCCCACCAACTTCCTTCATCCTTGGAAAAATAAGCCCAGCCTCGTAAATCACTCCTCACAACTAAAGTTCTCCAGGTAAACTGCACTCTAGTTAGTCTATGTCGCCACACCCTTCCTACACTGTGGCGACCAGAGCTGTACACAAAATCAAACAAGCGTACGCTGGTAGGAACAAGGGACTGAAGACGTTGGTTAAACAAAAGGACACAAATTGCATCAGTAACTTAGCGGGTCAGGCAGCATCTGGGGGCGTTTCAGGTCAGGACCCTTCTTCAAACAGATTGGGATTCTTCAGAAGGGTCCCGACCCGAAACGTCACCTATCCATGTTCTCCACAGATGCTGCCTGACCCACTGAGTTACTCCAGCACTCTGTGAAACGTCACCTATCCATGTTCTCCACAGATGCTGCCTGACCCGCTGAGTTACTCCAGCACTCTGTGTCCTTGAGTGTACCATGCCACAACTCCAGGTAAACATTGTACCAGTGCAGAGATTAAACTTGCGTACAAATGATGCTTACAAAACATACATCCAGCAATCTGACCTGAGGACCACAATTCGCACTCCTTCCAAATAGCTGTCTGTGAACACAGACTCTCTGAATCGCTGGCTCCGGCTCCAGGCTCCAAATTGCTGCCTGCAGTTACAGACCTGAACAGCTGGCGTCTGAAGAAGGGTTTCGGCCCGAAACGTTACCTATTTCCTTCGCTCCATAGATGCTGCTGCACCCGCTGAGTTTCTCCAGCATTTTTGTGTACCAGCTGGCTGTACCCACAGGCGCTCTGAATGGCTACCTGAAATTCCAGACTGTGAATCGGTTGCTGTAAATGCAGACTCCCAATCACTCGCTGTAACTGTGGACTCGCCGAAAGCTTGTTTGTAACTGCACGCTCTCCAGATCACTGGCTAACTACATGGTCGCTCCCCGCCTCTCGGGAACGAGCCAATCAGGATATCTTTAGGAACTAATTAAGAAATAGTACGGAATGTTTAAGAAGGAACTGCAGATGCTGGAAAAATCAAAGGTAGACAAAAATGCTGGAGAAACTCAGCGGGTGAGGCAGCATCTATGGAGCGAAGGAATGGGTGACGTTTCGTGTCGAGACCCTTCTTCAGACTGATGCTGCCTCACCCGCTGAGTTTCTCCAGCATTTTTGTCTACCGAAGAAATAGAACGAGAATAGTTTACAAAAAAACAGAAACAAAAATGTCGCTTTTTGTAAAGGTTTTGTTCCGTATTGATGGAGATTGTTAAAGGATGGTTGATGTTTTGCTGTTTATTATATCCTTGGTGCAGGTGTGTAATTGATAGATTAGTTGGTGGAACAAAGCCGAGTCACCTACAATGTCCAGCGGTAGCCGGTAACGGGAGGGCTCGCCCTGGCAAGGCAGGCTAAGCGCTGTCCGGAACTGCCCACGTACCAATTCCCGTCATATCCCGCAATGGTCACTTCTGGTGGGTCTGATAACAAAAAACACACAAGGAGTTAACGACGAGAAGTCGGTGCTAACAAATTATAAAATGCAAAATACTGCAAATGGTAGATAAGCGAAAGGTTGATTCTGTAAGAAAACCTGCCCACGAGAGTGTGTAGTCTGTTTATAAAGCAAGCGGCACCAAACATGGGCATATTGTGAAGAAAACGATAAAACCCATAGTCATAAAGTTATACAGCGCGGAAAGAGGCCACCCATACCGACCAAGATTCCTTCCTGAGCTTGTCACATCTATCCGTTTGTCCAGTATCATTCTAAACCTGTCCTATCCATGTATCTCTTCAAATGTTTCTTAATTGTTGCATCGTCCCAGCCTCAACTATCTCCCCTGGCAGCTCGTTCCATTCACCCGCCATCCTCTGTGTGAAAAAACGTTGTCCCTCGGGTTCCTATTAAATCATCCCGCTCTCACCTTAAACCTATGTCCTCTGATTCTCGATTCCCCTACTCTGGACAACAGACTGTGCATCTGATCTATTCCCCTCGTGATTGTATACACCTCTATAAGATCACCGCTCAGACTCCTGCGCTCTTAGGAATAAAGTCCTCGCCTACTCCGCCTCTCCCTCTAGTCCTGGCAACATCATCGTGTTCTTGTCAGTCGTGGCCGGAATATGACAATTATATTGGGGCGGAAGCAGAGGGTTGAACCAGGATCGCGGACGGAGATTCTGCTCCACTGTATGGGGATAATTGATTGGCCTGGATTGTGGGACAGACGTCAGCATGGGTGGTGAGCAACGCGCCAGTTGATCGTTGACTCAGGGAGAACACACGCGAGGTGGGAACTGATATTTAATCTCTATCAGCAGTTATGGTGACATTCGCTGGTTGTGTTAGCTTGGCGACTCTGTGGTCAATGGGGAGTCTGCAGAAGTGTGTCATGGGGACATGGTCAAGTTACCCGCAGAATGTGGCAGTGTGTGCGGTCAGTTGACAGGTATTGAATTTTCTAAACAGCGGAAGGAAACCGCTATTGGTGTTCATGCCCATTATATCAGGATGCCTGCAGGTTCATGTGTGGGTGACGCAGGCAGTTAGGGGGATGTGTTTAATGTGGGATGACTTGGGCGCGATAGAGCTCACCCATTCATAAAATTCTTGGACATTCTTGCTATTGAGGGAGTGCAGCGTGGGTTTACAAGGATCATTCCCGGGATAGAAACATAGAAACATGGAAAATAGGTGCAGGAGTAGGCCATTCGGCCCTTCGAGCATGCACCGTCATTCAATATGATCATGGCTGATCATCCAACTCAGTATCCCGTACCTGCCTTCTCTCCATACCCCCTGATCCCTTTAGCCACAAGGGCCACATCTAACTCCCTCTTAAATATAGCCAATTAACTGGCATCAACTACCTTCTGTGGCAGAGAATTCCAGAGATTAACCACTCTCCGTGGGAAAAATGTTTTTCTCATCTCGGTCCTAAACGATTTCCCCCTTATCCTTAAATTGTGACCCCTTGTCCTGGACTTCCCCAACATCGGGAACAATCTTCCTGCATCTAGCCTGTCCAACCCCTTAAGAATTTTGTAAGTTTCTATAAGATCCCCCTCAATCTTCTAAATTCTAGCGAGTACATGCCGAGTCTCTCCAGTCTTTCTTCATATGAAAGTCCTGACATCCCAGGAATCAGTCTGGCGAACCTTCTCTGTACTCCCTCTATGGCAAGAATGTCTTTCCTCAGATTTGGAGACCAAAACTGTATGCAATACTCCAGGTGTGGTCTCACCCAAGACCCTGTACAACTGCAGTAGAACCTCCCTGCTCCTATACTCAAATCCTTTTGCTATGAATGCTAACATACCATTCGCTTTCTTCACTGCCTGCTGCACCTGCATGCCTACTTTCAATGACTGGTGTACCATGACGCCTAGGTCTCGTTGCATCTCCCCTTTTCCTAATTGGCCACCATTCAGATAATAGTCTACTTTCCTGTTTTTGCCACCAGTGGATAACCTCACATTTATCCACATTATACTGATTCTGCCATGCATTTGCCCACTCACCCAGCCTATCCAAGTCACCTTGCAGCCTCCTAGCATCCTCCTCACAGCTAACACTGCCCCCCAGCTTAGTGTCATCCGCAAACTTGGAGATGTTGCATTCAATTCCCTCGTCCAAATCATTAATATATATAGTAAATAGCTGGGGTCCCAGCACTGAGCCTTGCGGTACCCCACTAGTCACTGCCTGCCATTCTGAAAAGGAAATGTTTACTTCTACTCATTGCTTCCTGTCTGCCAGCCAGTTTTCTATCCACATCAATACTGAACCCCCAATACCGTGTGCTTTAAGTTTGTATACTAATCTCTTATGTGGGAGCTTGTTGAAAGCATTCTGAAAGTCCAGTTATAACACATCCACTGGATCTCCCTTATCCACTCTACTAGTTACATCCTCGAAAAGTTCTATAAGATTCGTCAGAAATGATTTACCTTTCATAAATCCATGCTGACTTTGTCCAATGATTTCACCACTTTCCAAATGTGCTGCTATCCCATCTTTAATAACTGACTAGCAGTTTCCCCACTACCGATGTTAGACTAACTGGTCTGTAATTCCCCGTTTTCTCTCTCCCTCCCTTTTTAAAAAGTGGGGTTACATTAGCTACCCTCCAATGGGATGGCGGGACTGTCATATGCTGAGAGAATGGAGCGGCTGGGCTTGTACACTCTGGAGTTTAGAAGGATGACAGGGTATCTCATTGAAACATATAAGATTGTTAAGGGCTTGGACACGCTAGTGGCAGAAAACTTGTTCCCGATGTTGGGGGAGTCCAGAACCAAGGGCCACAGTTTAAGAATAAGGAGTAAGCCATTTAGAACGGAGACGAGGAAACACTTTTTCTCACAGAGAGTGGTGAGTCTGTGGAATTCTCTGCCTCAGAGGGCGGTGGAGGCAGGTTCTCTGGATGCTTTCAAGATAGGGCTAGATAGGGCTCTTAAAAATAGCAGAGTCAGGGGATATGGGGAGAAGGCAGGAACGGGGTACTGATTGGGGATGATCAGCCATGATCACATTGAATGGCGGTGCTGGCTCGAAGGGCCGAATGGCCTACTCCTGCACCTATTGTCTATTGTCTATTGCAACCTTCACGTGGTCCGCCCTGTTTCGACGAATGCAATCAACCCGGCGTGCACAATCAAGTAAGATCAAATAGAACAAGTTGTCCTACAACTTTAGGCTGTGTACGCCATACGCAAGAAGAAGAAGCTACACGGAGAGGTTGGACAAACTTGCGCTGTTTCCCAGGAGATTGAGTGGAGACTCAAGATAGAGTAGACAGTCAGAACCTTTGTCTCAGAATGGAAAAATCAAAGACTTAATGTAAACTTTAATGTAAGAGGGACAAAGTTTAAATGAGATGAGTGGGGCAAGTAATTTTTACACAAAGGGTGGTGTGTGCATGGAACGCGCTGCCAGGAGTGGTGGTGGAGGCAGATACGCTAGTGGCGTTTAAGAGGCTTTTAGATCGGCACATGGATGTGCAGGGAATGGAGGGATACGAATCACGTGCAGGCAGAGGAGGTTGGTTTCACAACACAATATTTGGTACAGACACTGTGGTTTGAAGGGATCTTTCCTTTCCCTTACACCTGACCTCCCAAAGTGTAACACCTCGCACTTGCTCAGACTAAACCCCAGCTGCCATTTCCGCTGCTTTCTGTAGGTGATCCCGTGTGGGACTGCTCTGTTCTCAAACAGTGATGTTTCGTGGTATATTTCGCACTATGTAACCAGACAAGACTTACAGCGAACAGATAATGTCACAGTCAAGTTGATCACATCCGTGAAGGTTTTGTGCGTGACAAGGCAGCTCACGTTCTTGCCATCGTCCACACTGGTGGGCCTCAGTCTGTATTGGCTGACAACAGTCACCGTCCCGTCCGCATGTCCAGTCTCCGTGACGGTGACCTTTCCTGCATCTCTCCCACTCCATGCCACCTGTGCTGCCGGTTTCCCACTGGCCGCTGTACAGTTGGCGACGGGTACTTCTGACAACGAGGTGTCCACCGGGACCGAGATCGCCTCAGTCAAAGGCCTCACTAGGACAGAAGAATGGTATCGAGTAACTGAGCAGTTCAAACCCAGTCTGCAACTACCATGTAAATTCTCCGCTTCCCTTCAGGGCATCTTTGTGAACCTTCCATCTGTGTTTATATCTTTCCCCAGGATGGGGATATCAAAGGTCATTAAATAGACAGAATTAGAAGAAAAGAGAAGAAAACGGAAGAAGAGGCAGCAACAAGCAAAGCCCGATCTGCCATCTGGAATTACCTATCTAAATGGTGGCCGATTAGGAAATGGGGAGGTGCAGCGAGACCTGGGTGTCATGGTACACCAGTCATTGAAAGTAGGCATGCAGGTGCAGCAGGCAGTGAAGAAAGCGAATGGTATGTTGGCCTTCATAGCAAGAGGATTTGAGTATAGGAGCAGGGAGGTTCTACTGCAGTTGTACAGGGTCTTGGTGAGACCACACCTGGAGTATTGCGTACAGTTTTGGTCTCCAAATCTGAGGAAGGACATTATAGCCATAGAGGGAGTGCAGAGAAGGTTCACCAGACTGATTCCTGGGATGTCAGGACTTTCATATGAAGAAAGACTGGATAGACTTGGCTTATACTCGCTAGAATTTAGGAGATTGAGAGGGGATCTTATAGAAACATACAAAATTCTTATGGGGTTGGACAGGCTAGATGCAGGAAGATTGTTCCCGATGTTGGGGAAGTCCAGGACAAGGGGTCACAGCTTAAGGATAAGGGGGAAATCCTTTAAGACCGAGATGAGGAAAAACTTTTTCACACAGAGAGTGGTGAATCTCTGGAACTCTCTGCCACAGAGGGTAGTTGACGCCAGTTCATTGGCTATATTTAAGAGGGAGTTAGATGTGGCCCTTGTGGCTAAAGGGATCAGGGGGTATGGAGAGAAGGCAGGTATGGGATACTGAGTTGGATGATCAGCCATGATCATATTGAATGGCGGTGCAGGCTCGAAGGGCCGAATGGCCTACTCCTGCACCTATTTTCTATGTATCTATGTATCTATGAATGTCGAAGAGCTTTCAAAGCCAGGATTGGACGAATAAGCCATCTGAGAGTCCATAAAAATAACAGAACACAGACCATCATCCTTGACCTCCAGGGATAGCCACGACCACAATGGAAATATCAAAGACTAGATGGTACAGCTTTAAGGTGAGAAAGGAAAAGTGTAAAAGAGATGTCCGGGCAATATTGTTTTAATGCAGACGATAGCAAGTGCCTGGAACTTGCTGCTGGGGCTGGTGGTGGTGAAGGCTGAGACCATAGTGGCTGAAGAGCCTGTTGGTTAGACACATGGACTTGTGGGAAGTGCAGGGATGTGATTATATTCAGGCAGATATGAGTTGGACTTGGCATCATGTTGAGGGCCGAAGGGCCAGTACCTATACCTGTACTTGTCTATGTTCTATGAAAATGCTCATGAGCTTGAACGCTGATGAGGTTGAGGAAAAGAGTTCCACTGGTTTGCATGCGCAATACTTGCATTTTCTGCAACATTTCGTCAAACCAGCCAATCCACAGTGGAATCGCCAATTTTTTAAGTTCCCTTCCAGTTAAAAGATGGATCATGAAGGGGAGCGGTCTATGCGTCTTTACAAGGCCGATGTGAACATTGCTAGAATAACACAGCACGGCCTCTGGACAGCCATCATCCACCCATCCACAGCATTCGCACCCACACCCCACCAACAACACCCACACCCCACCAACAACACCCACACCCCACCAACAACACCCACACCCCACCAACAACACCCACACCCTACCCACAACACCCACACCCCACCCACACCCCACCAACAACACCCACACCCCACCAACAACACCCACACCCCACCAACAACACCCACACCCCACCAACAACACCCACACCCCACCAACAACACCCACACCCCACCCACAACACCCACACCCCACCCACAACACCCAAACCCCACCAACAACACCCACACCCCACCAACAACACCCACCCCCCACACACACCCCACCAACAACACCAACACCCCGCCGTGTTGGAAACAAAGGAGATGTTCTCAATGTTGCATTATAATGGAGTTCCCCGGATCGTGGTAGTTTTGGAGAAGTGAAAGCCCGGAGCCCACTCTACTCTCTGTCCCGTGAGCCCCGTCGTGGCTGTAACCGGGCGGGAACGCGGCGGCTCCGGTAACGCTGGTCCTTACCCAGAACCGTCAGCCGTGTTTGGGACTCTTGCTTGCCGCTGGGGAACATGTTGACCTCGCAGCTGTAAACACCTTGGTCGGGCAGTTGCAAGGGCTTGATGCTCAGCGTGTATTTTGGAGCCGTTACATTGGTGAGCGTCACCCTGTCGATGGCAGCGGGGTAACTGGTGCCGAACCGTGGGTTGTAAACGGCCAAGTTAACGTTGCCCTTCTCAGCTCGCTTCAACCAGGTCACTTGCACCAACGTTACGTTCCTCGCGTTGTAGGACAAGTAACACGGCAGCTCGACCTCATCCCCAGCGGTTCCAGTTATCAAATCCTCCACTTGAACGATTTGGGCGGCCAGAACTGAGGAATATAGTTTTTTTTTTAAATTAATTGATTGCTGAAAACATGAATCAGTTGCTATCCAACCAGGTGGACTTTAAGAAACAATTAGACAGGTACATTAATAGGACAGGTTTAGAGGGATATGGGGCAAACGCGGGCAGGTGGGGTCAGTGTAGATGGGGCATGTTGGTCGGTGTGGGCAAGTTGGGCCGAAGGGCCTGTTTCCACACTGTACCACTCTATGAGTCTCTGCTGGAGTAACAGCGGGTGAGGCAGCATCTCTGGAGAACATGGATAGGTGACGATAACCGTCGTCGCCAGTGTGGGCAAGTATGGGCCGAAGGGCTGAATGTCTCTGACTCTACGATTTATTGTCCAAGACATCCCCGCATTAAATGTTCATTCATGACATTTAAACCCACTCACAATTTAACGGTGACAGAAGCGCGGGCTGGTTCTCTGAACCTACCTGTGAAAAGTGCGAGTTGAAACACGATGAAACGTGAGAGAATCATTCCAGAGACCGCTGCTGCATCTGAATACAACGATGGTCCCAATCTGCTGAAGCCCAGTCTTGCAGATCAGACTCTGTCTGCGACGGCTGCATCTCAGTTCCGTGTGGCTAGGGTTCAGTTAGCAAGTGCAGGGTGATCAGTCTTTGGCGCACTGCCAAACTCAGCGGAGATGGTGACGCTTCCACTCAGCCGGACCTTCATCTATCACCCCCCCCCCCCCCAGCTCTGTCCTACCCCCACCTCGCTTCCTCTATCAGAATGAACAAGTTTCTCTCCACAAATGCGGCCTGACCCGCCAAGTTCCTTCTTTTGCTCCAGAATTCAACACGTACCGTTCATGGTGTCTCCATTCTAAGATTCCGCAGACTGCTCAGAGGGAAGCGGGTTAAAGAGAGACTGGTCTGTCGGCACCGGGCCTGTACTCACCGGGCCTGTACTCACCGGTGTTCAGAAGAATGAGGGGGGGTCTCATTGAAACGTACAGAATAGTGAAAGGCTTGGATTGAGTGGATGTGGCGAAGATGTTTCTACTAGTCTAGGACAAGAGGTCATAGCCTCAGAATTAAAGGAAGGAGATGAGGAGAAATTTCTTTAGTCAGAGGGCGGTGAATCTGTGGAATTCTTTGCAACAGAAGGCTGTGGAGGACGTCAGTGGATATTTTTAAGGCAGAGATTGACAGATTCTTGATTAGTACATATGCCAGAGGATATGGGGAGAAGGCAGGAGAATGGGGCTAAGAGGAATAGATAGATCAGCCATGATTGAATGGCGAAGTAGACTTGATGGGTCGAATGGCCTAATTCTGCTCCTTTCACTTGACCTTATGAACAGCGAGTATTTGATCCGCATATTCAGGGCAGTCTTCGTTTCTCCATTGTCTGGGAATAAATCTGGAAATAATCTAATGAGTAGAAAGGAACTGCAGATGCTAATTTATACCGAAGATGGACACAAAGTGCTGGAGTAACTCACCTGGACAGGCAGTATCTCTGGAGAAAATGGATGGGTGACGTTTCGGGTCAGGACCATTCTTTAGACTGAAAGTAGAGGGGAGGGGACTGGAGGTAAGAAAAGGCCGAACAAAGCAGCCTGGCAAAGGATGACCAATGAAGGGTGGAGCCCATAATGGCTCATTGTTATCATAGAGTCATAGAGTGATACAGTGTGGAAACAGGCCCTTCAGCCCAACTTGCCTACACCGGCTAACAATGTCCCAGCTACACTAGTCATAGAGTGATACAGTGTGGAAACAGGCCCTTCAGCCCAACATGTCCTAGCTACACTAGTCATAGAGTGATACAGTGTGGAAACAGGCCCTTTGGTCCAACTTGCCCACACCGCCCAACATGTCCCAGCTGCACTAGTCATAGAGTGATACAGTGTGGAAACAGGCCCTTTGGCCAAACTTGCCCACACCGCCCAACATGTCCCAGCTACACTAGTCATGGAGTGATACAGTGTGGACACAGGCCCTTCAGCCCAACTTGCCCACACTGCCCAACATGTCCCAGCTACACTAGTCATAGAGTGATACAGTGTGGAAACAGGCCCCTTGGCCCAACTTGCCCACACTAGCCAACATGTCCCAGCTACACTAGTCCCACCTGCCTGCGCTTGGTCCATAACCCTCCCAACCTGTCCTATCCATGTACCTTGTAATAGGTGTCGGTCGATAGTCTGTCTCCTGTGATGGAGACGGTGAGATCAAGAAAGGGGTGGGAGGTGTCAGCGATGGTCCAGGTTAATTTGAGTGCTGGATGAAAATTGGTGGTGAAGATAATGAAGTCCATAAGTTCCGCATGGGTGCAGACGTCAATGTAGCGCAGGTAGAGTTTGGGATAGGGCCAGTGTACGCCTGGAACAGGGATTGTTCGACGTATCCTACAAAGTGGCAGGCATAGCTGGGGCCCATGCGAGTGCCCATAGCTACGCATTTGATTTGGAAGTGGGAGCAGTCAAAGGAAAAGTTGTCAATGGTGAGGACTTCCAAATCAAATGCGTAGCTATGGAGAGTGTTAGTAGAACGAAATTGGCTGGCTTTGCAGTTAAGAAAGAAACAAACGGCTTGAAGGCCTTCCTGATAGGGGATGAAAGTGTAGAGTGACTGAACCTCCAGAGTAAAGATGAGGGAGTGGGTTCAGAAGGAGGCAGGGGGGGGGGTGTACGTAGCATTGGGCAAGGTACTGTGGATGGATGGTGGGGGTTCAGAGAGGAGGGGGGTGCCAGGATTAGTGTAAGGGTGGGGGTTAGACTGGGTGCTCTGGGTAAAAGATGGGAAAATGGGGAAGGGCAAGACCCAGTGTTGTCACATCAGTGGTCTGAGGTGACATGACGGACAGTTGGTTCAGTGAGGCTATATGGGTGGAGCTGAGGACCAAGAAAGGGATGATCACCTTGTTGGGAATGTATTGTAGGCATCCAAATAGAAGAGCAAATGTGCCAGGTGTTTGCAGGCAGCTGTAGGTGATAGTCATACAGTGATACAGTGTGGAAACAGGCCCTGTGGCCCAACTTGCCCATACGGACATGTCCCAGCTACACTAGTCCCACCTGCCCGCATTTGCTCCATATCCCTCCAAACCTGTCCTATCCATGTACCTGTTTAACGGTTTCTTAAATGTTATGATAGTCCCTGCCGCAACTACCTCCTCTGGCAGCTTGTTTCATACACCCACCACACTTTGTGTGAAAAAGTTACCCCTCAGATTCCTATTAAATCTTTTCCCCTTCACCTTAAATCCAAGTCCTGTGGTCCTCGGTTCTTCTACTCTGGGCAAGAGACTCTGTGCATCTACCCGATCCATTCCTCTCATGATCTTATACACCTCCATAACATCACCCTCATCCTCATGCGCTCCAAGAAATAGAGTCCCAGCCTACTCAACCTCCCGCCCACTCTTTGTCCCGCCCACTCCCCTGACGTCAGTCTGAAGAAGGGTCTTGACCAGAAATGTCACCCATTCCTTCTCTCTAGAGATGCTGCCAAACCCGCTGAGTTACTCCAGCATTTTGTGTCCACCTTCAATTTAAACCAGCATCGCAGTTCTTTTCTACACAACACTCCAAATGCGCCTCACTAACATCTTATACAACTGCAACATTACTTCAAAGCTTGATCATGGGAAATTGGGACGGGCAAGTGGATGAAGTGTTCGTGGTTGAGCCTTTTGGGACCAGTGATCACTGTTCTATTAGATTTAAGATGGTACTAGAGACAAAGTTGGGCTCAGGAGTTACAATTCTAAATTGGGGCAAGGGCAATGTTGAGAGAGTGCGACAGGAACTCGCTCAAGTGGACTGGAGCATGTTTTTTTGAAAGAAAATGAATGCCAGGAAAGTGGTATGTTTTTAAAAGTGTGCTGACAAGAGTCCAGGGCATGCATGTTCCTGTTGGAGTGAAGGGCAAGGCAGGTGAGCGTAAGGAAACTTGGATGACGAGGGAAAGTGGGGCTCTGGTCAAGAATAAGAAGGAGGCATGGGGCAATGTATCCAGTGCTGTGATGAAATGTGTTCCCGGAGGAGTTTCGGGAACTAAGGAGCAAGCTAAAAAAGGGAATCAGGAGAGCAAAAGGAGACAGGAGGTTGCTCTGGCAGATAGCATTAAGGATAACCCCAAGAGATTTTATAAGCACATGAAGGGAAAAAGGGTACGCAGAGATAGTGGGATCCTTCAGGATCAAAGTGACCAACTCTGTGTGGAGCCACAGGAGATGGGTGAGGTCCTCAATGAGTATTTCACCTCTGCAGTTAATGTGGAGAAAGACAGGTGGGACAAGTGATTTTCAGTTTCAGTTTTAGAGATACAGCGCGGAAACAGGCCCTTCGGCCCACCGAGTCTGCACCGACCAGCGATCCCCGCACGTTAACACTTTCCTACACACCCCAAGGACAATTTACACACACACACCGTCAATTAACCTACAAACCTGTACGTCTTTGAGTGTGGGAGGAAACTGAAGATCTTGGAGAAAACACAGGCGGTCTTGGGGAGAACGTACAAACTCTGTACAGACAGCACCCGTAGTCGGGATCGAACACGGGGCTCCAGCGCTGCAAGCGATGTAAGGCAGCAACTCTACTGCCACTGTGGCCGCCTGTGATCTTGAGTAAGTCACTGGAAGTGTCGAGAGCAGTCATTATTAGTCGCAGGGGTGCTGAAGGTCCTGATGCGTATGAAGAGAGACAAATCTCCAGGCCCTGATCAGATGTATCTGAGGACATTGTGGGAAACTAGAGAGCCCTGGTTGAAATTTACGAGATATCATTAAATACAGGTGAGGTGTTGGGAGACTGGAGGGGGGCAAATGTTGCGCCTCTGTTCAAGAAGGAACTGGGTAGTGAGTTAAACATCTGCAGTTGGAAAGTTACTGGAGAGTATGCTGAGTTATAAGATATACATGCATTTAGATGGATGTGGGGTTAATTAGAGATAGTTAGCATGGTTTTGTACATGGGAAGTCGTGTCTTACAAATCATTTTTTTTAAGATGTGACCAAAAAGGACAATGAGGCTGAGCTGTCGACGCTGTGTATATGGATTTTAGTAAGGCATTCGACAAGGTTCCGCATGGTAGGCATCAGAGGGGCAGTAGCAGAGAGAGAGGGGTCACCTCAGAAGGTGGAGGCGGAGAATTTAATTGTCTCGGTGCAAAGTCATATACGCCCAGGTAATCAAGGAGTGAATGGTTACCAGGGCCGTCGGAACTGTGGGTTTGAGGTTAGTCAGATGAGCCTCCATCATATTGAGTGGTGAAACTGAGTGGAGGGGCCACTTCATGCCGAGGCCGTCTGTTGAACAAATTCTTCAACCTGTGGACAAAGGTCGCCCAGTCCATCTCAAAACTGGGCTCCAGAAGCCCTGAGAGGGTCCCTGGAATTTGGGATTGCCTTCCTGAGTGAAGCGGATTGAAGGAAATCAGTTGGATCTGATGGAGTTTGAACCAATATCCCCTTTGCTGGAAAAATGCAGCTCCCAATTTCCATCCCTCTACCACTACCATTCCCAGTGTTTGGAGTTTCTCAATCAATTCCCTGAATAAATCACAACCTGTCACAGCGGGGATTTCATTTGGCTGATATAATCTGATTGCGAATAATTCCAAAATGCCAATATTTAAATAAACCACCGGGTGGCGCTTCGATGGCAGCCTCGCCTACAGTCTGTCTGTCCTTTTCGTCTTTTTTTGTTATTTTTTGTGTGTTTTAAAAGTGTGTGTTAATGTTCTCCAGTTTGTTTTATGTGGGGGGTCGGGGGGAAACTTTTTTTCAATCTCTTACCTTGCCAGATATGCGACTGTTTTCCGAGTCGTATCTCCTGTCGCTCTGCGTCCTAACATCGTGGAGCTGGAGGCCTTGCTCGGCACTGACTTTGAGCCCCAACTAAGTTCCTTGGTCTTACTGACATTGAGAGCCAGGTTGTTGTGCAGG
This sequence comes from Malacoraja senta, assembly GCA_038087875.1. Taxonomy (NCBI): domain Eukaryota; kingdom Metazoa; phylum Chordata; class Chondrichthyes; order Rajiformes; family Rajidae; genus Malacoraja; species Malacoraja senta. The sequence continues at coordinate 241,477 of JAXLNO010003974.1, forward strand.
CACCATATGGTCAATCAGTCGGTTCATCGTTGTGACCTCATTCTGATCATGTTACAAACTTCCCAATTGATGATCATTACACAAGAATAAAGTCAATTAATTAACACTGCGGTTATTTAAGATCGCGATGAAATATCTGCTCACCTCAGTGCTTCGGCCCATTAGTAAATACACGCCCTGAGCGCCAGCCAGAGGCGGCTGCAGTGTGTCCAGTGTTGGGACCAGTTCCATACATTCACCGTTGGATCTTCAGCTCGCACTCCCAGGCAATAGAAAAGTGCTGTGACTGTCTGCTCTGTATTCTCGGGGCCACAGACCTGCTCATTCCCCGAGGATAAATCCCTCGACCCTAGTCTCTCCCCCACAGACCACAATCTCCGCCCACATTGCCGACAGTCCGAGGCGCTCTGCCAACTGACTATCACTGATATTCCATTCATCCAACCACAACTGGAGAGCAGTGCTGAACTACTATCTACCTCATTGGTGTCCCCTGGACTATCTTCGATCGGACTTCACTGGCTTCAACTTGCACTAAACGTTATTCCCTTATCATGTATCTGTACACTGTAGGCTAGCACGTACCAAAAACTTTTCACTGAACAAAAAACTAAACAAATGATCAAACATTAAAAAAATTATTGAAGTATGACAGGTGAAAACAGTGCAGCGAGATGACATTCAGTTTTGCACCACAGAAGTAATTATAATGTGTATTGCAATATCTTTTATGCTCAACCTAAATATGAAGAAACAAGTTGCATTCAAAAGATTTAATTTTACAATGACAACTGCATAATGATGTAAAAGTATTTACCAACAAAAAAAACATCCTTTGTTTTGCCCTGATGGAATACATCAAGACAAACACAAATGTCCAAGAATTAAATAGAATTAATATGACAAATAAAAAGTGGATCGACTGGGCTTATATTCACTGGAATATAGAAGGGTGAGAGGGGATCTTATAGAAACATATACAATTCTTCAGGGATTGGACAGGGTAGATGCAGGAAAAATGTTCCCCATGTTGGGGGAGTCCTGAACCAGGGGTCACAGTTTGAGAATAAGGGATAGGCCAATTAGGGCTGAGATGAGGAAAAACATTTTCACCCAGAGAGTTGTGAATCTGTGAAATTCTCTGCCACAGAAGGCAGTGGAGGCCAATTCACTGGATGTTTTCAAGAGAGAGTTAGATTTAGCTCTTAATGGGTTAACAGAATCAAGGGATATAGGGCGAAAGCAGGAACGGGGTACTGATTTTAGATGATCAGCCATGATCATATTGAATGGCGGTGTTTGCTCGAAGGGCCGAATGGCCTACTACTGCACCTATTTTCTATGTTTCTATGAAAGACAGTAAATGTGGCAAAATAGTCGTCAGCTTAAGCTAGAAGGCAGGATGGCAAAGTCATTAAAAGGTTCTCCATTAAATAGTATAAATTTGTCTACTTTTTAAAAAGTTACTTTTTCCAAAACTTTCTGACCAAAATGATAACAAATCAAACTTTTCAATTCTGGAATCACTGTATGCCTTGCGTTCTGATTGGTGGGGGTGTAGAGAAAGTAAATCAATGCTGGTAAACAGCGAGGCACAATTCCTAAGTTTCATTTGAGTCCATGACTCCAACTATTTTCCCACCTTCAGCAATATCATCATTACTGTTCTCATCTGGTTGATAAATTAATTCCACAGCTGTGGCTTTGGTCACCAGTCCAGCAGCCCTCAGCTTCTCTTTATGTCGTTTCTTCTTTAGTTTTCTTCTCCTGTTCTTCGTTAATATTTCAGCTTCAGGCTTTGCAGAATCCAATGTCACTGCTTGAAGACTGTCAGTTTGTACCATCCGCAGCTGCTGGAATTCTGTTTGTGCCTTTTCACTCAGGCCCTCGTGCACCGAGCTCTTGCATTTCCTCTGCCGCTTGCGCTTTCTTTGGAAGTTTTTTGTAGAATGTCTTCCTATATTGAGCAAATATTTGCGTAATAGGATGCTTACAATTTTTATGGATTTCTATTATCAACTAATTCCCAAGGACGACAGACCAGTAATCCACCCATTTGTCAACTGCAGTCTATGAACACTGGAAGTAAACTTTATACAAACAACACTCTTGGGAATTAAAATGAATTTACTATTATACCAAATTATAGATAAAAACCTGGTGACAAGGACATTTTAAGAGCTCCAATTGAAAACTTCAACGAAATTCCATTTCCGTTACATATTTACTACGCAGAACGAAAGGAGAGGAGCCAACATTTTTAGTCCAAAAGTGAACTCTAATGAGGATTTCCCAAATATAGTTTGATTTTTACTTCTTGTAACAAGAAGATGATTTAGGTCAATGATAAATTGCAAAATCGAACCAAATGTTTACAAAATTATTAGCGTGAAATTTGTAGTTTCAACAACTGTAAAACTATCATCAATCACCATCATTATTCTGCAAATATCAGCAAGCACAGATCTAGTTGAGTGCAGAAATTCCAAAGGGCGTTTTCTTTTTCTACTGCAGAAGGTGGTTTACATGAGGCACAAAATGCTGGAGTACCTCAGCGGATCAGGCAGCATCGCAGAAGAACATGGATAGGTGATGTTAGGACTCTTCTTCAGACTTAAAGCTGGAAAACAGGGGTAGGACAAAGCCTGGCAGGTAATAGGCTGACAAAGTGTGGAAGGTTCCTTGATAGGCAAATGGTTGGACAAAGGCCAGAGATGAAAAGATGAAAGATGTGACAAGGGAATGGAGATTGGGAGGGGGGTTATTTGGAGGAAGATGGGAATGAAATAGGGTTATGTATTTAACTAAAATTGGTGAATTCATTGTTAATATTGTTGGGTTCTAATCACTGGGGCTAGCTTAGTACAGGTATCTTGGTCGGCATGGAGAAATTGGGCCGAAGGGCCTGTTAACTTGCTGTATTACTCTATAACTCCAAGTGAATTTGAAGGAAAGTGCATGTATTAACCAAGGAAACAATTATTTGCTGCAAAAGTTTGGAAACTGTCATGCTTGAAGGATACAAACTTGGTAAGCACTGTTCATTCCAACATATCTTTACCAATAGAAATGCACTGGGAGAAAAAACGTAAGTTGTTTCTACCTTCTGGTTGTTCACTTGACTCTTCAGATTCATCCTTTTCACTGGGTCTGGTGGCACACACTTCATATTCAGAAGGCAAGCTCACGGTATAGAGTTTTCTGCCTTCAGGAACAATTTGTGCAGCACCTGTGGAAGATTGGAACTTTATTTTTGTATTTTCTCTACTTATTTCCAAGTTACTTTAAAAAAAAATAACTGTCATGATGCAAGTTGTCAACATTTAAATACACAATAAATGCAGTTTAAGGCCATGTCGGAAAGGAAGTACACGTTCTAATTCTCAAGCCTGCTCCACCATTCAGAAGGATCAGTGCAGATAGAACGTTCAAGTCCTTTCCTATCCTTTCACAATAACCCACAATTTATTCACTGTAGAAATGTACCTACTTTAGATTTAAATATATCCAAAGAAAGCGAATGGCATGTTGGTCTTTATAACAAGAGGAATCGAATATAGGAGCAAAGAGGTCCTTCTGCAGTTGTACAGAGCCCTAGTGAGGCCACACCTGGAGTATTGTGTGCAGTTTTGGTCACCTAATTTGAGGAAGGACATTCTTGCTATTGAGGGAGTGCAGCGTAGGTTTACAAGGTTAATTCCCGGGATGGCAGGACTGTCATATGCTGAGAGAATGGACCAGCTGGGCTTGTACACTCTGGAGTTTAGAAGGATGAGAGGGAATCACATTGAAACATATAAGTTTGTTAAGGGCTTGGACACGCTAGAGGCAGGAAACATGTTCCCGATGTTGGGGGAGTCCAGAACAAGGGGCCGCAGTTTAAGGATAAGGGGTAAGCCATTTAGAACGGAGTCGAGGAAGCACCTTTTCATACAGTTGTGAGCCTGTGGAATTCTGTGCCTCAGAAAACAGAAACAAAGTGGATAAATGCAGGAGCATAGACAACATATAGAGAAGATAATGCAATATTATTAGATTATAATCAGTTTGTAACATGGCACGTTCATCATGTTATTTGAGTAGATATCTACCAGAACTCATTTGTTGCAACATAGATACATTGTTCAACTGTTACCTATTGCGTCATTATTAGTTGTTTTTCTTTCCGCTTCTCTCTGTTCCTGCTTTGCCCTTGATTCTTTTATCTTTTCAAGAGGTGATGAACAATATAACTTCTTTAATACCCTTTGCTTGAATGCTGTAGAAGTTCAAGAAAAGCAATGAATAAATATACAACAGGATAGGCAAATTCACATACATCAGAAATTATTCAAAGAATCCAGGTACTATTATTAAAAAATCGACACTCCAAAGCCACCTTCCTTACACACTGGCTCCAACTGTTATTGGTGGCTGCAGTGTAATGTAATTTTGCCATAGCTGTACAAGATCAAGATTATGACTAACCAAGGTTGTATTCATAGAAAAATAGAAAATAGGTGCAGGAGGAGGCCATTCGGCCCTTCGAACCAACACCGCCATTCATTGTGATCATGGCAGATCATCCACAATCAGTAACCTGTGCCTGCCTTCTCCCCATACCACTTGATTCCGCTAGCCCCAAGAGCTCTATCTAACTCTCTTTTCAATTCACCCAGTGAATTGGCCTCCACTGCCTTCTGTGGCAGAGAATTCCACAAATTCACAACTCTCTGGGTGAAATCATTTTTTCTCATCTCAGTTTTAAATGGCCTCCCCTTTATTCTTATACTGGGGTCCCTGGTTCTGGAATCCCCCAACATTGGGAAACATTTTCCTGCATCTAGCTTGTCCAGTCCTTTTTATAATTTTATATGTTTCTCTAATAACCTAATGGTGGGGTTATTCGGTGATACATAACATCTACTTGAGGAAACACCACGTGTAGATGTTTTAAGGTGAGGGTCATACATCACAGAAACAGGATGAAGATCTACACAAGATGCTGGAGTAACTCAGCAGGACAGGCAGCAACTCTGGATAGAAGAAATGGGTGACGTTTCAGGTCGAGACCCTTCTTCAGACTGAGAGTTAGGGGAGAGGGGGACACAGAGATAAGGAAGTGTAAAGTGTGAGAACGAGACATCAAAGGGGATGGAGGTCATGGAAAGTGTAGAATAGATCATTGTTAGCTCGGAAATAGTGGTAACAAAGCACACAGAGGTAAAATGTAATCAAGGCGACAGTCAGACTGGTCAGAGAACTAGTGAGGGGGAGGGATGGAGAGAGAGGGAAAGCAAACATAAATTGAGGTAAAATATGCCAATATTCATATAACTTGGGTGCAAGCTGCCCAAGTGAAATGTCAGGTGCTGTTCCTGCAATTTGCTCTGGGCCTCCCTCACTCTGACAGTGGAGGGGGCCCAGGACAGTATGGGAATGGGAGGGGTGTTAACGTGTTTAGCAACCGGGAGATCAGGTAGGTTTAGGCGGACTGAGCAAAGATGTTCAGTGAAATGATCGCCGAGCCTGCTCTTGGGTCACGGTTAGCCTGACCCAAGCGCAGGTCATTCTCGTAAACCTCTTCTGGACCGTCTCCAACGCCAGCACATCCTTCCAAAACTGCTCACTATGCTGTCTGACCAGTGCCTAATAAAGTCTCAGCATTTTAAAATCAACTTTAAGAATCGGCGGAAAGAAGCAGGAGTGTTTTTTTGCTCGGTCAGTGTGTTGATGATTGAGGAGGCGAGACATGGATTGACGCAAGCACCCGTTTTGTTTTTGAGCATGTGGCAGAGTAGCAAATAAAAAGGCATGATGCAACAGAGCGGCCTGTTGAGGTGAAGTGCTGTGGTGAGGAAAAGTGCACTTGAGGCTTCAGTGAGAAGGACAAAGGGGAATAGTGCTGACCGGTCAAGCCCAGAGCAGCAAGGGGGAAATGTACAACTCTGAAAATTCTTGCGGTCTTAAGGTCATAAGTGATAGAATTAGGCCATTTGACCCATCAAGTCTACTCCGCCATTCAATCATGGCTAATCTATCTCTCCCTCCTAACCCCTTTCTCCTGCCTTCTCCGCATAACCTCTGACACCTGTACTAATCAAGAATCTATCTATCTTTGCCTTAAAAATATCCACTGACTTGGCCTCCACAGCCTTCTATGGCAGAATTCCACAGATTCATCACCATCTGACTAAAGAAAAACAGACCCTTCGGCCCACCAAGCCGACCAGCGATCACCCCATACACTGACCTACACACGCTAGGGACAATGTTACAACTTACTGAAGCCAATTAACCTAAAAAACCTGTACGTCTTTGGAGGAAACTGGAGCACCCGGAGGAAAACCCACGCAGTCAGAGGGAGAACCTACAAACTCCGTACAGACAGCACTCGAGGTCAGGATCGAACCCGGGCTCTGGCACTGTCAGGCAGCATTATGCCACTGTGCCTTCTTTACTGTGCCACTCTGCCTGGTCTTGGGCAGAACTGTTGCACAACCAAGCTGTGATACAATCAAACAGTAATGCTTTCTACGGTACATATATACGTTTATACGAGTCACTAGAGCACTGGCGTTGCATCAATGTGGTTGGTCCACGGAAGATCTTTGATAACATTAATGCCAAGGAAACGGAAGTTCTCGACTATTTCCACATCCACACCATTGATGTAGATTGGGAATATATTCCACCATGCTATCTAAAGTTGATAACAAGCTTAAAACAGACAAAAAGCTGGAGTAACTCTGCAGGACAGGCATCTCTGGAGATTTTTTAAGGCAGAGATAGATTTTTTCATTAGTACAGGTGTCAGAGGTTAGAGAGTCAAAGAGTGATACAGTTTGGAAACAGGCCCTTCGGTCCAACTTGCCCACACTGGCCAACATGTCCCAGCTACACTAGTCCCACCTGCTGCGCTTGGTCCATATCCCTCCAAACTTGTCCTATCCATCTACCTGTCTAACTGTTTCTTAAATGTTGGGATAGTCCCAGCCTCAACTACCTCCTCTGGCAGCTTGTTCCAGACACCCACCACCCATTGTGTTCAAAAGTTACCCCTCAGATTCCAATTAAATCATTCCCCCTTGACCTTGAACCTACGTCCTCTGATCCTCTAGGGGATCATCTGGGCAAGAGATTCTGTACATCTCACCGATCTATTTCTCTCAAGGTTATGGGGAGAAGGCAGGAGAATGGGTTCCGGAGAGATAGATCTGTCATGTTTGAATTGTGTAGACTTGATGGGCCGAATGGCCTAATTCTACTCCGAATGGGTGCCGTTTCACGTCGAGACCCTTCTTCAGACTGAAAGTCATGGAAAAGGGAAACAAGAGATATAGATGATGATGTAGAGAGATATAGAACATTGAATGAAAGATATTCAAAAAAGTAACGATGATAAAGTAAACATGCCATTGTTAGCTGTTTGTTGGGTGATAACGAGAAGCTGGTTGCAACTTTAGTGGGGGGGGGGGGTGGAGATGGAGTGAGAGGGAATGCCGGGGTTACTTGAAGTTAGAGAAATCAATATTCACCACTGGGCTGTAAGCTGCCCAAGTGAAATGTAAGATGCTGTTCCTCCAATTTGCGTTTAGCCTCACCCTGATAATGGAGGAGACCTATGACAAAAAGGTCCGTGTGGGAATTTGAGGGAGAATTAAAGTGTTTAGCATCCAGGAGATCAGGTAGGTCCAGGCGGACTGAGCAAAGGTGTTATTATTAGACTGTAAAATTCTCAATTGTAATAATGTAGTCTTTCTGCTGACCGGTTAGCACGCAACAAAAGCTTTTTGACTGTACCTCGGGACACATGACAATAAACTAAAGTAAACTTGTCCTGTCAGCATGTCGCTGAGTTCTCTATCTGTCATATACTCCGTCTTGTCACCGTTCCCACTCAGCTCGGCACAGTGGTGACACATGCAAACTTGTCGATAGAAATAGAGTTGACCGGTGCCCCACAGTGATGAGTTTAAAGCAGGGGGATTGAGCACAGGAGTTGAGAACTACTGTGGAGGAAGCATTGTAACTTAGTCCCAAACCCGGTCCAGGAACAGAACCGACCCGCACAACCCTCATCCCACCCCAGCGACGGAGCATAGAAACATAGAAAATAGGTGCAGGAGGCTATTCGGCCCTTCGAGCCAGCACCGCCATTCATTGTGATCATGGCTGATTGTCCCCTATCAATAACCCGTGCCTGCCTTCTCCCCATATCCCTTGATGCCACTAGCCCCTAGAGCTCTATCTAACTCTCTCTTAAATCCATCCAGTGATTTGGCCTCCGCTGCCCTCTGTGGCAGGGAATTCCATAAATTCACAACACTCTGGGTGAAAAAGTTTTTTCTCACCTCAGTCTTAAATGGCCTCCCCTTTATTCGAAGACTGTGACCCCTGGTTCTGGACTCGTCCAACATTGGGAACATTTTTCCTGCATCGAGCTTGTCCAGTCCTTTTATAATTTTATATGTTTCTATAAGATACCCCCTCATCCTTCTAAACTCCAGTGAATACAAGCCTAGTCTTTTCAATCTTTCCTCATATGACAGTCCCAGGGTTCAATCTCGTGAACCTACGCTGCGCTGCCTCAATCACAAGGATGTCCTTCCTCAAATTAGGAGACCAAAACTGTGCACAATACTCCAGATGTGGTCTCACCAGAGCCCTATACAACTGCAGAAGAACCTCTTTACTCCTATACTGAAATCCTCTTGTTATGAAGGCCAACATTCCATTAGCTTTCTTCACTGCCTGCTGTACCTGTAAGCCAACTTTCAGTGACCGGTGTACAAGGACACCCAGGTCTCGCTGCACCTCCCCCTGATCTAACCGAGCAGAGCGGACCCCCTGTACACCCCTCCTCCCAGAGAACCGCCAGCGCCTCACCCCGTGCCCTGTCCACCATCGCAGGCCGCTCCCGCTGCTGGATCACTCTGGGACCACTCCGGACCCGGCAACGATGCTCGGCTCCACCCGGTGATGGTGATGGTGACGGTGATGGTGACGGTGACGGTGACGGTGACGGTGACGGTGATGGTGATGGTGACGGTGATGGTGATGGTGACGGTGATGGTGACGGTGATGGTGACGGTGACGGTGCGGCTCCGGGCCTGGGGTCAGACTGAGGCCGGTCCCGTGACCACACTCTACCATCTGATTGGCTGTCCCGCTCCGTGGGCGGGAGCTCAGTCAACGCTCCCCAGCGCGCCGGCATCCCGTCGACGTCACCGCCGGCATCCCGCATGCGCACGTATGGCACCGGCCGCCGTGACCGTTGAGGGTGCGCATGCGCGAAGGGCCGCCGTGACGGTTGAGGAGGCGCGCGCTGGTCGAGGTTGTCCAGGTGAGCGGCGACGATAGCATCATGGCGGCGCTGAAGAAGGTAACCGGACTCCCGTGCTCTCCATTCATCCGGGCCATGGGTTCCCACACACACACCCCCGGCCGGGGACACCTGCCCGGCTTCTGGTGCCGGCGGCTCGGGGGCGGAGCTCTGCGGTGGGTCGGCCCCGAGGGCGGGGCAGCTCCAGGTGTTTGTCCCGGGCTGAGGGTCGCCCCCCCCCCGGGCGGGCGGACAGGAGCGGAGCGGAGAAGGGCAAGGGCAAGGGCAAGGCAGGGGAGAGGAGGGCATGGGGTGGGTGTTGGTGAGGGGAGGGGGTGGGACAGAGCAGGGACAAGGCAGGACAGGGGGTGGGTGCTGGTGGGGGCAGGGGTGGGTGCTGGTGAGGGAAGGGTGGGTGCTGGTCACTGGTCAGGGCAGGAAGTGGGTGCTGGTGAGGGGAGGGGGTGGGACAAGGCAGAACAGGAGGTGGGTGCTGGTGGGGGCAGGGGTGGGTGCTGGTCACTGGTGGAGGTGGGTGCTGGTGAGGGGAGGGTGGGTGCTGGTCACTGGGCAGGGCAGGAAGTGGGTGCTGGTGAGGGGAGGGGGTGGGACAAGGCAGAACAGGAGGTGGGTGCTGGTGGGGGCAGGGGTGGGTGCTGGTCAGGACAGGAGGTGGGTGCTGGTGGGGGCAGGGGTGGGTGCTGGTCACTGGTGGAGGTGGGTGCTGGTGAGGGGAGGGTGGGTGCTGGTCACTGGGCAGGAAGTGGGTGCTGGTGAGGGGAGGGGGTGGGACAGAGCAGGGACAAGGCAGAACAGGAGGTGGGTGCTGGTGGGGGCAGGGGTGGGTGCTGGTCAGGACAGGAGGTGGGTGCTGGTGGGGGCAGGGGTGGGTGCTGGTGAGGGGAGGGTGGGTGCTGGTCAGGGCAGGAGGTGGGTGCTGGTGAGGGGAGGGGGTGGGACAGAGCAGGGACAAGGCAGGACAGGTGGGTGCTGGTGGGGGCAGGGGTGGGTGCTGGTCACTGGTGGAGGTGGGTGCTGGTGAGGGGAGGGTGGGTGCTGGTCAGGGCAGGAGGTGGGTGCTGGTGAGGGTAGGGGGTGGGACAGAGCAGGGACAAGGCAGGACAGGAGGTGGGTGCTGGTGGGGGCAGGGGTGGGTGCTGGTGGGGGCAGGTGTGGCGGAGTGCTGGATGCGCAGAATGAGAGAAATTGTGAAGGACAGGAACGACCCGATAAGTTTGAAGGCGGGTATCGGCCGATGGGGCTAAAGTCTGAAAACTTGCTTTGATAGTGCTTTAAACCGGTCACATCAAAGAAGATGGGTTTCCTTCTTACACAGGATGGTTTACTACCGTCGCTGGTATTCTGACACGGGTTGGTGCTTACTGACATTGATGTTGTAGCAGAGGTTCCGACAGTAGGAGTTAACTTGGGTTATTTTGCCGGAAGGCTGTGTAATGGGCAGCAGAGGGCAGCGCTGTCTCAGCAAGGATTGACTGAAGTGCTGGAGTAAGTCATCGGGTTAGATGCTGCCTAAACAGTTGAATTACTCCATCATTTTGCCGTCTTTTTTTCTAACCAACATCTTCAGTTCCTTCTGCCTACATAGATCAGTTACTCTGGTTCATAAACGTTAGCACGGGATTGGTCAAAATACCATGGTGAATGAGCCTATAATTTGCAGAAGCATTTAAGTTAATAATGATTGTTCTGGGTTTGCTGCCTGGATGTTGCTCTGCAGATTGGAACTAGGACATTAAACAATTGCAGGTGAAGAATTATTAGATATAGTTAATTTTATCATTTATGAACGGTTAATTTCACTTATTAACAATATGATTTGGTGAGGGTCACTGAATTGTGCTCTGCGCTCAGGATCAAACTATTACTTGAGACAAAAGTAAATGAAAATGTATCATTTGTTTCCATATTGTGATATTAATTTTATAGGATGCAAATAAAGATAGCTGTTATCAGCTTTTGCAGCATTAGTTGCTTGCTTTTAAAAACTGGATAATTTGTATCCATATTTTAATTTTAATTCACTGTTTCTTAATCATGATAGCATTGCCTGCCAATGTATTCTGAAACTGAGATGACATGGCCTATAATTTGCAGAAGCATTTAAGTTAATAATGATTGTTCTGGGTTTGCTGCCTGGATGTTGCTCTGCAGATTGGAACTAGGACATTAAACAATTGCAGCAAGACGGAAAGGTACTGAATGTGAAATTTCCACACATTCAAAACATCCCTCAAGGGAAATTACCCAAATGATTAACAGCTTAAAATATTTTGTTTCACTGCAATGACCTCTATTGAAGTTCAAAGAATGAAGAATAAATTATTTAGTCAGAGGGTGGTGAATCTGTGGAATTCTTTGCTATAGAAGGCTGTGGAGGCCAAGTCATTGGATATTTTTAAGGCAGAGATGGATAGATTCTTGATTAGTATGGGTGTCAGAGGTTATGGGGAGAAGGCAGGAGAATGGGGTTCAGAGGGAGAGATAGATTAGCCATGATTGAATGGCAGAGTAGAATTGATGGGCCAAATGGCCTAATTCTACTCCTATTCCTTGTGACCTTATGAGTAGGTCTGTGAGTTATGTGGGATAGTGGTTTATGATGGGCTATTCTTCCAGTTTGAGTGTGGCCTCGCTCTGTCAGTGGAGGAGGCCGAGGACAAGACAGGTTGGAAGAGAGTTCATCTGGTTCAGGAGACATCGACCTTCAGACCATTAGGCTCTCAAACATCATCTCCGTAAGAGCGACTGCACTCACTTCTGCCCCTTGACTCTCTTGAATTTCTAGCATGTTGCTGGTGTCTTTCACAGTGAAGATTGACGCAAAAAACTTATTTAGTTCATCCACAATTTTTCTACTTCCCCAGCATCATTATCCACCAGTCCGATCTCCATTCTTGCCTCACTTTTACTCTTTATATATTTGAAAAAATAAGTTTTGGTATTTCCAACATAATTGGCTTTACGCTAGGAAACCGAGACTGGAGTCCTGTGACTTGTGTTGTGCCACAGGGATGTGTGTTGGGCCCATTGTTGTTCATCATTTATTTAATGATTTGGATGTGACTGTACAACCCATGGTTAAGAAAGAACTGCAGATGCTGGAAAAATCAAAGGTAGATAAAAAAGCTGGAGAAACTCAGCTGGTGAGGCAGCATCTATGGAGCGAAGGAATATGCGACGTTTCGGGTCGAGACCCTCTTCAGACTGATGTCGAAGGTAGATAAAAAGCTGGAGAAACTCAGCGGGTGAGGCAGCATCTGTGGGAGCGAAGGAATAGGCGACGTTTCGGGTCGAGACCCTTCTTCAGACTGATGTCGGGGGGAGGCGGGAAAAAGAAAGGAAGAGGCAGAGACAGTAGGCTGTGGGAGAGCTGGGAGGGGAAGCAGGGAAAAAGATAGGTGGATCCAGGTAAGGAGGGGTTGATAGGCAAATGAGTCGGGTGGAGCAAAAGCGTTAAAATAGATACCATGAGCAGAGGTGAAAAAGGGAGAAGAGACGCGTGTAAATGGTGGAATCCGATAAGAAAGGAATGTGGGGAGTGAAATGTCGAACCAAAGGAAGGATCGTGAGTTTTCCTTTTTTGTCTTCTCCAGTTATCACCTCCAGTCTTGTTTACTAATTCTGCTTCTTTCCTCCACCTTTTTCTACCAGCTATCTCCCCTCCAGTCCATCAGTTTGAAGAAGTGCCCAAACCGATATGTCATCTGTCCATTCCTGATATGCACTGTTGGTGCTGCCTAATCCACTGAGTACTTCCAGCACCTTGTTTTACTCAAGGTTCCAGCATTTGCAGTCTCGTGTCTCCAAGATGTGCAGTGCAGCTGTACATCACATTGCTTGTCCATATGACAATAAACTTAACTTGATCTCTTTCAGTATACAACAACTTTTTTTCTTTGCAGGTTGAATGTATTCCAGGAATATTTTATAATAAATCAGTACCAGGTTCTTTATTTAAGTAATTGAAGCACAGTAAGCCCACAGTAAAAATGTTTTATTGTTAAAAATAGAGTGCAAAGCTGCTTTATCAAAGAAAGATGAGGGAATGCTGTGTGCTCTGTTTCACAGAGACATGACTCACTCCCAGCTCCCCAAACTCACCCATTCCAGCCTAAGGGTTTCTCCATTCATCGCATGGAGCAGAAGCATCGGGGAAAGAAAGAAGTGGTGGCATCTGCCTCATGGTAATGTCTTTGTGGTGCTCAGACATAGTGGGCCAGTTCCTGCTCTCCACACCTGGAACACCTAGCGTTGAAGTGCCATCCCTGCTACCTCCCGAGGGAATTCACTTCTATCATAGAGTCATAAAGTGATAGTGGAAACAGGCCCTTCGACCCAACTTGCCCACACCAGCCAACATGTCCCAACTACACTAGACCCACCTGCCAGCATTTGCTCCATATTCCTCCAAACCTGTCTTGGACATGTACCTATCTAACTGCTTCCTAAATGTTGGGATAGTCCCTGCCTCAATTACATCCTCTGGAAGCTTGTAACATACATCTACCACCCTTTGTGTGTGAAACAGTTAACCTGCAGATTCCTATTAAATCTTTTCCCCTTCACCTTAAACCTACTGTATGTCCTCTGGTCCTCGATTCACCTACTCTGGGCAAGAGACTCTGTGCATCTACCCGATCTATTCCTCTCATGATCTTATACACCTCTATAAAATCACCCTTCATCCTCCTGCGCTCCAAGAAATAGAATCCCAGCCTACTCAACCTCTGCCTTTTCCTCAAACCCTCTAGTCCTGGCAATATCCTCATAAATCTTCTCTATATCCTTTCCAGCTTGACAACATCTTTCCTATAACACGGTGCCCAGAACTAAACACAACACTCTAAATGTGGCCTCACCAACGTCTTATAAGTCTATCATCATGTAGACTGTGGTCTACATCCCATCCTAGACAGAGGGTGGCTGTCTGCCACTGGAAGCGTTACACGCCATGGTCAAGCCTACCCCGACGCCTTTCCTATCACAGCCTGGGGCTATAAGAAGGCCAGCTTGAAGAAATCACTCCTAAACTGCCATCAGCTCGTGTCTTACAGCACCTGAGAATCAAACGCATTTATCCACTGCTAGTCTACCGTCAGCGATGCCTATCGCTCCATTTCTCTCAGTCCAACCACCAGATCTCAGACATTCAAGTCTGGTAACACAGATTCATACAAAGTGTCCAGATACAACCTTAATAAGGCCATCAAAACGGTTAAAAGGGACATTTGCTCTAAACTATAGGATGATTTGGACATTCGGCAGCTGAGGAACAGCTTATCACTTCATAAGGCAAAACCAGGGGGCAGTTCAAGTGATAGCAAGGTATCACTCCTCAATTTTCTCATGGAAACATAGAAAATAGGTGCGGGAGTAGGCCATTCGGCCCTTTAAGCCAGCACCGCCATTCAATATGATCATGTATGTTCAACCAAAATCGGTACCCAGATCCTGCTTTCTTCCCATATCCCTTGATTTTGTTAGCCCAAAGAGCTATATCTAACTCTCTCTTGAATACATCCAGTGAATTGGCCTCCACTGACTTCTGTGCTCAATGCATTCTATGCACGCTCTGATAGGGACAACACTGACCTGCCTTCTCAGGCCCCATACCCCTGATGGTATTGCCATCTCAGTCTTTGATGCTGATGTCAGAAGATCCTTCAGAAGGATGAATCCACAGAAAGTATTTTTTACCTGATGGTGTAGCTGATCGTGTTCTCAAAACTGGTGCAGACCGACTGGCTGGAGATTTTGTGGACATTTTCAATGTCTCAATGTTTCAATGACTACAAGCCGGTGTCAATAACATCTGTTGTGATGAGGTGTTTTGAGAGTTTGGTTATGGTGCATATCAATTCCTACCTCGGCAAGAACCCAGAGCCTCTACAATTTGCCTACTGCCATTGTGGATCATCAACAGGTGATGTGATCTTGCTAGCACTCCATCTGCACTGGACCACTTAAACAATAAAAAACATACATCAGGCTTTTCATTCAATACAGCTCAGTGTTCAACACCATCATCCTCTCCAAACTTGTTTCCAAGGTCTAAGAACTAGGCCTCTGCGCATTCCTTTGCAACTGGACCCTCAACTTCCTCAACAAAACGCAATTCAGTATGAGTTTGCAACAACATTTCCTTCTCAATGACCATCAGCACTGGGGCGACTCAAGGCTACATGTTTAGCCTCCTGCTCCAGTCACTCTATACCAATGATTGCGTAGTTGGACACAGTTCCAACTCCATTTTAAAATTTACCACTACACCACTTTTGTGGGACGAATTATGGATAATGATGAGTCAGTGTAGGAGGAAGATTGATCATCTGTTTGAATGATGCTAGAACAACCTTGACCTCGAGGTTTAAGAAGGAACTGCAGATGCTGGAAAATCGAAGGTAGACAAAAGTGCTGGAGAAACTCAGCGGGTGCAGCAGCATCTATGGAGCGAAGGAAATAGGCAACGTCTGAAGAAGGGTTTCGGCCCGAAACGTTGCCTATTTCCTTCGCTCCATAGATGCTGCTGCACCCGCTGAGTTTCTCCAGCACTTTTGTCAACCTTAACCTCAATGTCAGTAAAACCAAGAAATTGAGTATTGACTTTTGAAGAGGAAGGCTGAGGATCCACAAACCTGTCTTAATAATTGATGCAATTATTAAGAAAGCACATCAGCGCCTCTACTTCCTGAGAAGATTACGGAGTGTCGGTTTGTCAAGGAGGACTCTCTCTAACTTCTACAGGTGCACAGTAGAGAGCATGCTGACCGGTTGCATCATGGCTTGGTTCAGCAACTTGAGCGCCCTGGAGAGGAAAAGACTACAAAAAGTAGTAAACACTGCCCAGTCCATCATCGGCTCTGACCTCCCATCGAGGGGATCTATCGCAGCCGCTGTCTCAAAAAGACTGGCAGTATCATCAAGGACCCACACCATCCTGGCCACACACTCATCTCCCTGCTACCTTCAGGTAGAAGGTACAGGAGCCTGAATACTGCAATGACCAGGTTCAGGAATAGCTATTTCCCCACAGCCATCAGGCTATTAAACTTGGCTCGGACAAAACTCTGAACATTAATAGCCCATTATCTGTTATTTGCACTTTATAAGTTTATTTATTCATGTGTGTATATATTTATATAATGGTATATGGACACACTGATCTGTTTTGTAGTCAATGCCTACTATGTTCTGTTGTGCTGAAGCAAAGCAAGAATTTCATTGTCCTATCATGGACACATGACAATAAACACTCTCGAATCTTGAATCTTGTCTTCATCAATGGGTTGGTGGTGGAGAGAGTCAAAAACTTCATGTTCTACGACACGCATAGCTCTGTAGATCTGTCCAGGACCCAGCACATTGATGCAATCATCAAGAAAGCCCAACCGTACCTCTAATCCTTGCAAGATTGGGGAGATTTGGTAAATTGATGAATACTCTCTTGAACCTCTGCAGGTGTACGGGAGAGAGCATACTGACCGATTGCATCAGGCCTGGTTCGGCAATTTGAATGCCCAGGAATGAAAGATATTGCAAAAAGTGGTGAACGCTGCCCGCTCCATCACGGGTACTGACTGCCCCTTTGAAGGGATGTGAGGTGCTGTCTCAAAAGGCTAGCCAGCATGATCAAGGACCCACACCACCCCGGAATCATAATGTCCAGGTTCAGGAATGTCTTCCCAATGACCATCAGCCTATTGAACACTACAAACTTCCAATATACTGCAAATTGATTTCGTTTTACTGGGGACTTTGGGCTTATGTTTTTTGGCATTGTATTGGAATTTTTATTTATTTGTTATTTTTTATGTTTGTTTATTATATTATCTATTGAGTGTTTACAAAGCTGTCGTGTTGCTGCAAGTAAGAATTTCATTGTTCCATTTCGGTACATATGACAATAAAACACTCTTGATTCTTGGACTTGCAGCCCTGTCCCATGGTACGAGTTCATTCCAAGAGCTCTCCCGAGTTTAAAAAAAAATCAAACTCGTGGTCAGCACGGAGAATGAACATAGCGGGTACGTCGGAGCTCGGGGACGTCTCTTAGCGGCTCGTAACGCGAACGGCAGGTACTCGGGAAGACTCGCTAACGGCAGGTAACCACGGGAAGACCCGTGAAGATTTTTCAACATGTCCACGAGAGCCCCGAGTACCGACGAGTGGCCATTATCGTAAATCTCCGAGTTCGAAAGGGCAAACTCGGGAGAGCTCTTGGAATGAACTCGTACTGTGGGACAGGGGTTTTACAAGTCATCTTCATTCCTCAGTAAAATACTGGCCTAACTGCACCACTTAGCGATCTGAAGTCCATCTCCCTCCATATTCTTGCCTATCAGAAATATCTTGCCCTCTAGTCTTTGATATTTCCTCCCTGCACAAGAAAAGATTCTGACTGCCTATCCTACCTATTCCTCACATAATTTAATATATTTCTATCAGGTCTCCCCTCAACCTCTGGTGTTCCAGAGAAAACAATCCATCTGTCCAAACTCTCCTTATGGATAATACCCTCTAACCAAGGCAGCATTCTGATAAACACTTCTACATCCTCACCAAAGTCTCCAGATCCTGTAACAGTGATCAGAACTGCACACAATATTCCAAAGCAAAACACAAGTGCTGGAGGAACTCAGTGGATCGAGTTCCTGCAGCACTTTGAATTAGCTTATGATTCCAGCATCTGCAGTTCCCTTTTTCTCCACAATATCTAAATGCAGCCTGTACAAAGCCCAATAAAGCTGCAACTTGATTTCTTATACTCAAACCCCTGACAAATGAAGGCAAGCATACCGTACCCCTTCTTTGCCACCATCTAGTTGTGTTGCCACTTTTTAAGAGCTATGGACTTGGACTCCAAGATCCCTCTGTACATCAATGCTGTTAAAGGATATGACATTAACCGTACACTTCTGGTTTCACTTAGACATAGACCACAGAACAGTATAGCACAAGAACAGGCTCTTTGGCCCACAATGTCTGAGCTGACCATCTTGCCAAGTTTTATGCATTCACATCCCTCCATTCCCTACATATCCATGTGCCTATCCTAAGGACTCTTAAGTGCCACTATGGTCTCTGCCTCCACCACTACACCAAGCAACGCGTTCCAGACACTTGCCACACTCTGTGTTTATATTTTTTAAAACCTTTGCTCATTTCACCTTTAACTAGTGCCCTCTAGTATTGATTTTTCCATCCCAGGAAAAAGGTAATGACTGTCAATTCTATTTATGCCTCTCATAATTGTATATACTTCTATCAGCACTCCCCCTCCTGTGTTCCAGAGAAAATAACCCAAGTCTGTCCATCATCTGAACTGGAGGGGATGCAATATCCTGGCAGGCAGGTTCGATAGTGCTACACGAGTGGGTGTAACCTAGATTGGCAGGGGTGGAAGTCACCTCTCACCTGCCTCAGTGCTACATAGGAATGCATCCCTGCCAATCTAGTTTATGTAAGGTGATGAAAAGAAGTTCTGTGGACAGAATAGGCAAGATAATGACGGGGAGCAAGGGAGGAGTGTTGGTTTAAATTGCACTCATTTTAATGCGAGAGGCCTGATGGGTAAGGCAGATGAACACGGGTGTGGATAAATACATGTGACTGGGATGTTGTAGCCATTACAGAAACCTGGTTAAGAGAGGAATGGGACTGGCAGCTTAATGGGGAATTAAGGAAAAGCTGGAATTATTTGAATAAGTAAAGAGTAGAACAGATAAAGGAGTCAGTGGATTTTCAGAAAGCCTTTGATAAGGTGCCACACGTGAGGCTGCTGAGGAAGATGAGAGCCCACGATATCAAAGGGCAGATACTAGCATGGATAGCAGGTTGGCTGGATGGGAGAAGGCAAAGAGTGGCAATAAAGAGGGGTTTTCCTGGTTGGCTGCCAGTGACTAGCGGAGTTCTGCAGGGGTTGCTGAGGACGCTACTCTTCACGTTGTATATTAATGATTTGGACGATGATTGCGGATGATACGAAAATAGGTGGATGGGCAGGTAGTGTAGAGAAAGCAAGGACTCTGAAGAAGGACAAGTTGGGAGAGTGGGCAGAGAAGTGGCAGATGGAATACAGTGTGGCAAAGTGAATTTTGTCATGCATTTTGGTAGTAGGAATGTAGGGTATTATACAAAAACAGGGATGTAATGTTGAGGCTATAAAATGCTGGTCAAGCTGCATTTCGAGTATTATGAGCAATTTTGGGCACCATATCTGAGGAAGGATGGTCATAAGGTCATGTGATAGGAACAGAATTAGGCCATTTGGCCCATCAAGTCTACTCCGCCATTCAATCATCGCTGATCTATCTCTCCCACCTAACCCCATTCTCCTGCCTTCTCCCCATAACCTCTGACACAAGTACGAATCAAGAATCTATCGATCTCTGCCTTAAAAATATCCACTGACTTGCCTCCCCAGCCTTCTGTGGCAAAGAATTTCACAGATTCACCACCCTCTGACTAAAGACATTTCTCCTCATCCCCTTCCTAAAAGAACATCCTTTAATTATGAGGCTATGACATTGTCCTAGACTCTCCCATTAGTGGAAACGTCCTCTCCACATCCACTCTATCCAAGCCTTTCCCTATTCTGTATGTTCCAATGAGGTTCCCCCTCATTCTTCTAAACTCCAGCGAGACAGGCCCAGTGCCGTCAAACGCTCATCATCACCTTGTGATCTTTTGACCTTATGACCTTAATGTTCCAGGGTACAGATACTTCATGAAAGATAGAGGTGGGGGTAAAAGAGGTGGGGGTGATGATTTATAGATTGAGGATGTCACGCCAGTGGTCAGAGATGACATTACTGATGGTTTGTCCAATGAGGCTACATGGATGAAGGAGAGAAATAAGAATGGGATGATCACCTAGTTGGGAGTATACAAATAGTCAAAGGGAATTAGAAGAGCAAATATGCCAAGAGATTGCAGGCAGCTGCTTGACTAATAAGGTGGTCCTAATGGGGGATTTTAACTTTCCCACTATTGACTGAAGTGTCATAGTGCAAAAGGTTTAGACAAAGCAAAATTTGTCAAATGTTTTCAAGAAAGTTTCCTCAGGCAATATGTAGAGAGCCCCACATGGGAGAGGACAATGCTTGTTTTGCAACGATCTTGGGAGAGAAGTTGGGAGGGGAAAGTGGATGAAGTGGGCGTGGATGAGCTTTTTGGGACCAGTGATTACTGGTCTATTAGGTCTATTAGTTTATGATAAAGATAGGACATGTTAAAATTCAAAATTGGGGCAAGTTGTTTGAAGGAATAGGAACGTCCAGGAAGAGGAATGTTTTTAAAAGTGTGCTGAAAAGAGTACAGACCATGCATGTGATTCGGGTCCTGTTAGAGTGAAGTTCAAGAGAAAGAAGGAGGCATGATGCAGGTAAAGGCAGCTGAAGTCATTACGGGAATTGAAGAACAAGCTAAAAAAGGAAGTCAGGAAGGCCAAAAGGGACTGGAGAGAGCTCTGGCAGATAATGTTAAGGATAATCTCAAGAGATTTTCCGATACAATATGATAGGATAGAACTTTATTTATTCCAGGAGGGAAATTGGTCTGCAACAATCATAAAAAACTACAAAATATGTGAAACATGAAATTAAAATGACAAGTGGAAAGTCCAGAATTGGGGATGTGCAAAGATTAGGGAGGGGGGAGGGGGGAGGGGGGAGGGGGTCAGTTTGATAGCCACAGGGAAAAAGGATCTCCTTTGGCGTTCTGTCCTGCATCTTGGTGGAACCAGTCTGTTTGCTGAAGGTGCTCCTCAGGTTGACCAGTGTGTCATGGAGGGAGTGAACTGTATCGTCCAAGATGCTCCACAGTTTGAGGAGTATCCTACCCTCAAAAGACCACCTCCGCTGAATCCAACTCCACCCCCAGGTCAGAGCCAGCCTTCCTGATGAGCTTGTTAATTCTGTTGGTGTCCACAGTCTTCGCCCTGCTACCGCAGCACACGCCAGCAAGGAAGATGGCACTGGTCACCACCGATTGATAAAACATCTGCAGCATCTGACTGCAGACGTTGAAAGAGTAAAGTCTCCTCAGAAAGTACAGACGGCTCTGTCACTTCTTACACAGTGCCTCAGCGTTCCTGGACCAGTCCAGTTTATTGTCCAGGTAAACTCCAAGGTTCTTGTACTCCTTGGTACACTGCACATCCACACCATTGATAGAGGCAGGGGCAGGGGTGTTCCTCTCCTCCTAAAGTCCACCATTAACTCCTTAGTGTTGTTGGTGTTGAGATGAAGGTGATTCAGCTCACACCACTCAACAAAGTCGTTGATTACACCTCTGTATTCAACTTCCCCTTCTCCATGGATTGTCACCTTGTCGTGGTGGAGAAGCTTGTGTGGACCTGAGATCCTGAGAGCGATGCCGTCTGGAGCTATGCTCCTGGTAGGGCCACCCATGGCGGTAAGGTCGAGGGGGAGGTCTCTGACAAAGAGCGATCCAACTAAGATCTCAACGGTGGAACAGGTGGGTGATGATGGCTGACCTTGGTGGAGCGTCACAACGGCTGGGAAGGCGGATGAAGGCTTGGTTCTTGGTTCTTGAAGGCTGCAGCAGAAAAGGGTCTCCGGTCGTCTTGGACTCCATGCCACTGGATCCTTACCCAGATCTGTCTAGGACTGGGGTGGCTGCCTGTGCACCAGTCTCCCCACGTTAAACAAAGTCACGCACAGACGTCCTCCATATAGCACCCTGGTAGGGTGAAGGAAAACACCAAATGTAAACCTCCACTGCCTTGTGGCTATTACCTTATTCAAGAAAGGTGAAGACTGGATCCGGCGGAATACGCGGAGGAGACCACCATTTGGCGGTCAACGCGTAGGAAGGTGGACCCAGCAAAGTGTCGTGGAGCGCAATTAGGGCACAATGTTCACGAAGAACACTAGTGGCCATCCACTGCATCCTGACCTATCGCCAGCCGTCTTGACTATGTCTTGCCACTGGATCCAGATAGGCTGGGACAAGAGAGTGATCTTGACGAATTGTGCAACTCTCCCTCACTTTAATCCAAGTCAATGCACAAGTCATGACTTCAGGATACGTACCGCCCAACTGGGCGAAGCAAGATCACCACAGGAGCGCATGCAGCTGAGAAGAAGCGCACCACAGAAGCTCAGAGGAAACACCGCGCGCAAGGCTCGAGCCACATCAACTTCTACTGCAGCACCCACCCAATTGTCCTATATGCGGGCGAGCCTTCCAGGCCCGGATCAGTCTCACCAGTCACCTCTGGACCCACAAACAAAAACACTGAAGTCATGGTCTTCTTCGACTACGAAGGACGAACAACACAACAACAACATTCAACTTCCCTCCTCTCACTGATGCAGCCCACAATTGAAAAGTCATCCGAAAACTTCCGCAGGTGGCAGGAGTCTGTGTTGCATCTCAAGTCTGAGGTGCAGATGGTGAACAGGAAGGGAGAGAGGACCGTCCCATGTGGGGTCCCTGTGTTGCTCATTACCATGTCCGAGACACAGTTCTGTAGCCAGACATTTTGTGGTACATACTTTTATGTACATTTAAGGGAAAAGAGTAACCTGAGAGTGAATAGGGCTCCTCAGGACTCAAAGCAGTCAACTTTGTGTGGATCCACAGTATCTGGGCAAGGTCCTCAATGAGTGTTTCACATGTATTTACCGTGGTGGAAGACATGTGGACCAGGAACTTGGGGCAGTCGATGGAAGTGCCTTAATGGCAGTCAGTATTACGGTCGAGGAGCTGCTGAAAGTCCTAACATGTATGAAGGTAAACAAATCTCCCGGGCCTGATCAGATATATCCAAGGACTCTGTTGAAAACTTGAGAAGAAATTACAGGTGCCCTGGTTGAGATTTTTTAGTCATTATTAAATACAGGGCTACAAGGAAAAGCCTGGGAACTATAAGTCGGTGAGTCTAACATCTGTTGTTGGGAAGTTACTGGAGAGTATTCTGAGGGATAAGATCAATATGTATTTAGATAGACAAGGGCTGATTAGGGATAGTCGGTACGGTTTTATACTTGGGAGATCGTGTCTCATGAATCTGAGTTTTTTGAAGATGTAACTAAAAAGGTTGAGGGCAGAGATGTAATTGTATGTATGGATTTCAGCAAGCTATTTGATAAGGTTCTGCATGGTAAGCTACCCTGGGAGATTGATCGCAAGAGATCCAGAGAGAGCTGGATAGAGAATTGGCTTCATGGGTGGAAGTAGAGCGATTGCGGAAGGTTATTTTTCAGATTGGAGGCCTGTGACTAGTGGGGTGTCTCGGGGATCATTGCTGGGCACATTGCAGTTTCGAGGTTTATATAAATGATTTGGATGAAAATGCAGAAGGCATGATTAGTAAGTTTGCAGATTACACCAAAGTGAGTAGTATTATAGATAGTGAAGATGGTTATCAAAATTACAGGAGGATCTTGATCGGCTGGCAAGTGGACTGAGGAAGGGTTGATGACGTTTAAGGCAGATCAGTGTGAGGTGTTGCATTTTGGGAAGTCATACCAGGGCAGGGGCTTCAATGTATGGCAGGGCCCTGGGACTTGGGCAGAAGCGCTCAGTACATCGGCTTCATTAATCAGGGTATAGGGTATTAGACAATAGCCAATAGGTGCAGGATTAGGCCATTCAGCCCTTCGAGCCAGCACCACCATTCACTGTGATCATGGCTGATCATCCACAATCAGTATCCCGTTCCTGCCTTCTCCCCATATCCCTTGACCCCACTATCTTTAAGAGCTGTATCTAACTCTCTCTTGGAAGCATCCAGAGAATTGGCCTCCACTGCCTTCTGAGGCAGAGAATTCCACAGATTCACAACTCTCTGGATGAAAACGTGTTTCCTCATATCCGTTCTAAATGGCCCCTTATTCTTAAATTGTGGCCCCTGGTTCTGGACTCCCCCAACATCGGGAACATGTTTCCTGCCTCTAGCGTGTCCAATCCCTTAATAATCTTATATGTTTCAATAAGATCCCCTCTCACCCTTCTAAATTCCAGTGCATACAAGCCCAATCGCTCCATTCTATCAACATATGACAGTCCTGCCATCCCGGAAATTAACCTTGTGATCCTACGCTGCACTCCCTCAATAGCAAGAATGTCCTTCCTCAAATTTGGAGACCAAAATTGAACACAATACATAGATACATAGAAAATAGGTGCAGGAGTAGGCCATTCGGCCCTTCGAGCCTGCACCGCCATTCAATATGATCATGGCTGATCATCCAACTCAGTATCCCGTACTTGCCTTCTCTCCATACCCCCTGATCCCCTTAGCCACAAGGGCCACATCTAACTCCCTCTTAAATATAGCCAATGAACTGGCCTCAACTACCCTCTGTGGCGGAGAGTTCCAGAGATTCACCACTTTCTGTGTGAATGGTGTGGTCTCACTAGGGCCCTGTACAACTGCAGAAGGACCTCTTTGCTCCTATACTCAACTCCTCTAGTTATGAAAACCAACATGCCATTAGCTTTCTTCACTGCCAGCTGTACCTGCATGCTTACTTTTATTGACTGATGAACAATAACCCCCCAGATCTCATTGTACTTCCCCTTTTCTGAACTTGACACCATTCAGATAATAATCTGCCTTCCTGTTTTTGCCACCAAATTGGATAACCTCACATTTGAATGAATGAATGAATAGTTGAACATTAAAAATAACAAAACTTTACAATCTGTGTGAATATGAACCAACACTGTATCCATTTCACACAACGTTCACATAATCAATGACCGAAAAAGGAATAGGCTGAAGCCACAAAGCTTATTTTTGCCTATCCTATACAATCCATAAGTTAAGATAACCCAGAATATCAGCATTACAAAGGAAAGAAAAAAAATAAAATTTACTCTAAATTGTAATCCTTACTTATTTTACATTTTAATCATTTTACATTATAATCCTTAATTATTTTACATTTTAAGGCTTTTTTGAAACTCGACAGAGAGCTACAAAATTTCAACTCATCACTAAACCCGTTCCATAATTTGACTCCCAAAACTGAGACACATCTATATTTTATATTGGTTCTCACTTTACATGTTTCAAAAATACACAACCCTCTTAAATTATAATGTCCTTCTCTTAATGAAATTTTTTTTTGAATACTAACAGGAAGGCTTTTTATTCCTAACTCGCAAAAGTATTTCTAATGTCTTTACATGCACAATATCCAAAAATGTTAAGGTACCGGACTTTATGAATTTTGGATTTGTAGTTTCACGGTAAGAAGCTTTATGTATTATTCTAATAGCTCTTTTCTGGAGTTTAATTATAGGGTCTACTAGACTAAGTGGGACCCGTTGGGTCCCATGTTCACACAGGAGGGCTGGTCCCCCGACGCAGTATTCCACCTCTCCACCAATTCCAATATTGGTGGCCAGTGGGGGGGCTTTCTGGAGCGCTGGTATGGGTGTTGTGGGCTGAAGGGACTGGTTTCCAGAGAGCTAGTATGGACATTGTGGGCCAAATGGATTCTTGGGGTGGCAGCTCAGTCCCTCAAGCCTGGTGTGCTGGCAGCTCACTCACGGCTGGTGGGCTGGCAGTTGACTCACGGCTATTCCTTGAAATTCCATTTCAAGCCGAGTACAAGGCCACCAAATTCAAATCCATTTTCCTACCATTTCAAGCAAGGTGCAAGGCCACCAAATTCAAGTGCAGTTTCTTACCTCTTCGAGCAGGTTGCAAGGCCACACAATTCAAGTTCAGTTTCCTACCACTTCAAGGAGGGTGCAAGGCCACCAAATTCAAGTGCAGTTTCATACCACTTCAAGCAGGGTGCAAGGCCACCAAATTCAAGTGCAGTTTCATACCATTTCAAGGAGGGTGCAAGGCCACCAAATTCAAATGCAGTTTCATACCATTTCATGCAGGGTGCAACGACACCACATTCAATTGCAGTTTCATACCATTTCATGCAGGGTGCAAGGCCACCACATTCAAATGCAGTTTCGTACCATTTCATGCAGGGTGCAAGGCCACCACATTCAAATGCAGTTTCATACCATTTCAAGCAGGGTGAAACCACCATAAAACCACACAAAACACCACACAAAACACCACACAAAACACCACACTCACAGTTCAGTAGACATTCAGTGTGTTCAGTTGATTCACAACTCAGACAGTCGTGACCTCTCCCTCCCCCATTATGCAGAGACTGATTCACACCCACACTTCCGGTTTTATAATCCATCCCCCTCCCACCGGAAAAGGTGTGGCCTTCATGGCGTGATTGACAGGAGAGATTCTTAACATTTCAACCCAAAACCCCCAAACAACCATTTGCAGTGCCTTTTCACTTCAACCCAACCCCCCCAAACAACCATTTGCAGTGCCTTTTCACTTCAACCCAAAACCCCCAAACATTTGCAGTGCCTTTTCACTTCAACCCAAACCGCCCAAACAACCATTTGCAGTGCCTTTTCACTTCAACCGAAAACCCCAAACAACCATTTGCAGTGCCTTTTTACTTTAACCCAAACCCCCCAAACAACCATTTGCAGTGCCTTTTAACTTCAACCCAAAACCCCCAAACAACCATTTGCAGTGCCTTTTTACTTCAACCCAAACCCCCAAACAACCATTTGCAGTGCCTTTTTACTTCAACCCAAAACCCCCAAACAACCATTTGCAGTGCCTTTTTTTAATCTCAACCCAAAACCCCAAAACAACCATTTGCAGTGCCTTTTTACTTCAACCCAAAACTCCCAAACAACCATTTGCAGTGCCTTTTTACTTCAAACCAACCATATTTTCATTTTCAAACCACATTGAGGGCACTCACAGTTGAGTAGACATGTGTTCAGTGTTATTCAGAGAGACGTGACCCTCTCGCTTCCTCCATCTTGCAGAGACTGAGTGAGGCACACCACTTCCGGGTTTTATAGTCCCTCCCCCTCCCACCAGCAGGGGCAGCAGAGAGAATGGCAAAAAAAATTAAAATATTAATATCTCTCTGATTTTTCATCGATGGGAAAAATCCTCTAGTCCAGTCCGGCAGAGAGGGCCTCTGAGCGAGGTGGCCAAAAATGACGGCCGTAAGTGGCGGCGTTCTCTCGGAAACCAAATAGCAGTGTCAAAAGCGGTCAAGATCTTACTTTTGGAATGATAGTAATTTTCCAGTTTCGTACAAGTCACCGAACGTTTTAATTCCTAGTCTATCCCATTGTATGAAAGATTTGTCTGTAATAGAGGGATTAAATGAAGGGTTATTAATTATGGGAGATAAAAGCGATAAATTTCTTAATTTTAAATTTTGTTTTATTTGTTTCCAAGTTCTGATTGTGCTATGTATAATTGGGTTTTTGGTATAATTTATGTTATTCAGTTTCATTGGTGAGAGAAGGATCGCTCCAATGTTTCCAGAGGAGCAGTCCTCTCTCTCCATTACAATCCAGTCCACTTGCTGGGCAGAGTTGTCCATCAGTTGAATCATATTTTTAATATTTACTGACCAATAGTAATACATGAAGTTAGGGAGTGCTAAGCCCCCTAATACTTTAGCTTTGTTCAAGTGTGTTCTTTGTATTCTATGTGATTATAGTCCAATATAAAATTCGTAATGACTGAATCCATTTAAAAAAAAAACTTCTTTGGTAGGTATATAGGAATCGATTGAAATAGGTATAAAATTTGTGGTAAAAAGATCATTTTTATTGCATTTATTCGGCCTATTAAAGACATCGGGAGCATTTTCCAAAATTTAATTAGTGTATTTAATTTATTAAGGGATCAAAATTTGCTTTAAACATGCCTTGATATGTTCTAGTGATTTCGATTCCCAAGTATTTAAATTTTTCTGTAGCTATTTTAAAAGGGAATTTTAAAAGATGTGTTGAGTCTTTCGGTTTTATTGACATAATTTCACTTTTATTCCAGTTTATTCTATATCCAGAAAAGGATCCAAAATCCTCAATTAAGTTTAATATATTTGGTATAGTAATTTGAGGTTATGTAATGTACAGTAATATATCATCCGCGTATAAAGATATTTTATTATTTGAATATTTAGTATTATACCCATGAATATCTGGGTGTGTTCTTATTTTTTCTGCTAATGGTTCAATTATGAGAGCAAACAACTGTGGTGATAATGAGCATCCTTGTCTATTTCCCCTTGATAGTTGAAATTTCGAGGATAATATGTTATCAGTTAATATTCTAGCTGTAGGTTTATTATATAATAGTTTAATCCATAAAATAAAATTCTCTCCCAGTTGGAATTTTTGTAATACTTTATCCATATAATTCCATTCTACTTGGTCAAATGCTTTTTCAGCGTCCAACGAGATGATTGATAATTCTTGTTCTTCAGATTTATGTGAATGCATTATATTGAGTAGATGTCTCATATTATTAGATGAGTATCTTTTAGGGATAAACCCAGTCTGATCTGGGTTTATTAGTTTGCTAATATATTTACTTAATCTTCTACCTAGTGTTTTCGCTAATATTTTTTGATCTGTGTTTAACAATGCTATAGCTCTATATGAACCCGGTTCTTCTATATCTTTGTCTTTTTTAAGTATTAGTGTGATCGTTGATTCAGCTAGTGTATCAGGTAATATTTGTTTTTTAAAAGCATATTGGTACATTTTTTGTAAATGTGGTATAATTTTGTCGTAGAAGCTTTTATAAAATTCATTAGTAAATCCATCAGGACCTGGTGTTTTTCCATTCTTTAATGAGTTTATTGTATCTTCTAATTCCTTAAATGAGATTTGTGCTCCCAGTTCCTCTTGTTCCTTCAACTCCAACTTTGGAAGCTTACAATTATCCAAAAACTCTGTAATTTTATAGGAGTCAGTTGTCGTCTTAGATGTATACAAATTCTCATAAAATTGCGCAAATCTTTTATTAATATCCTTCGGTATGGTTAATAATTCCCCTCTATCTGATTTAATCTTTGGGATCGTATGTTCTTTTTCTCGTTTTTTTAGCTGGCGAGCCAAACGTTTATGCAGTTTATCACCAAATTCAAAGTGCTCTTGTTTTGTAATTTGAAAAAGTCTTATAAGTTTGGCTAATAATAGTTTATTTAATTTAAATTTCAAAATTATTATTTTATTATGTTTATCTATTGATGGATCTTTAGCATTGTCTACATCCATTTGTCTAATAAGTTCCTATAACTGTCTTTGTTCATTCTTATTCTTTTTATTTTGAAAAGCTTGATATGAAATTATAATACCTCTAATGTATGCTTTAAAAGATTCCCATAATACAGTAGGCGATATATCTGGAGTGTCATTTATTTCAAAAAAGGCATCCATTTGTTCTTTTAAATATATACTCGCTTGTGGATCTTTTAGGATGTGAGAATTAAATCTCCAAAACGGTTTATTCTTAGACATTCCTTCCAGTTTTAAAAAGGAAGTTAGTGGTGAATGGTCTGAAATCGAATTTGTATGGTATGTTGGGTTAAAAGTATGAGGGATTAATTTTGTGTCCACCAGGAAATAATCTATACGTGAGTATGTTTTGTGTACCATTGAATAAAACGAGTATTCCCTGCCAGTTGGATTAACAATTCTCCAAACATCTACTATATTAGTATTGTTTATATAAGTATTTAAAAATTCACTGGTTTTAGATTTCGTATTCCCTCTCTGTTTTTGGCTTGATTTATCTAAATACGGATCTAAAACACAGTTAAAGTCTCCTCCTATTATAACATTTTGATAATTAAACTCTGCGATTATGTTCAGTTTTATTGAAAAAATGAGGGTTGTCAAAGTTAGGCGCATATATATTTACCAAGGTAATTGGAGTATCATGAATTTCTCCATTAACTATTAAGTATCTCCCTTCAATGTCTGTTATAGTATTCTTTGCTTTGAATGGTATACCTTTTCTTATAATGATTGACGTACCTCTAGATTTCGAAGTAAATGAAGAATGGTATGTTTGACCTATCCATTTCGCCCTCAACCTAGCTTGATCCTGAGATTTTAGATGAGTTTCTTGTAAGAAGATAATGTCAGAATTGTACAGTTTCAGCTGAGCTAGTATCTTAGCCCTTTTAATAGGTTCGTTAATACCTCTTATATTCCAACTACAGAATGAGACTCCTCCTAGGTTCTTTTGTTTAGCATCTTGCATTTTGAATAATTATAGTATCTTTAAATCTTGTGGTGCGTCCGTATCCCAGGTCTTTGGGTATTGGGGGAACCTTTGAATTTCTAAGTTTTGTTGGCATATCCCGTTTACGCTTATCTCTAAACACAAAACAGAAACATGTGAATTTATGTGATAATAAAAAATAAAAAATTTAAAAAGTGAAAATACAGTGTCTAAAATAGTCGACACTGTAACAAGTGGCCCACCTGTAGGTGGGAGAAAACCTTGTTTCGACTTCCATTGTTGGTGTTAAACAAATAACTCCGCTCTCTTGATTAATCATAACATATTAGAACGGGGCCTCACATTCAGATATAAAATACAATTTTACCCTATATATTTCATTATAACATATCATTAGCTACTAATTATTAAACAAATGATTTTAGCTTCAGTAATAGTCAACTGTTGGTTGAAGGGGTTAACGAGACGTGCCCCTGGACCTAAGCCAGGTGCTCATTTCTCATCCCCTCCTCCCAATTATAGATAAGGTTTGAATTTAGTAAAAATTCATATTAGTTTTGTTAGTTCGTTATTTTTAATTTTTATTAGCGTCCGTAGCTATTCTAATCTAACATAGATAACTTGTTAAATTATTAGGTTGTTAATAGGATCAAATCTTACAATTGGATTTAATATTGTAGTCTATTAAACAAATAATGCTTCTGGAATATTCGATTCACTTCAGTTCAGCTGTTTACTCGTTTTGAACAAAGAGTGTCCTTGATTCAAAATTCCATAGATAAGTCTAGCCATCCTAAACAAAACACTGCTTGGAATGGTTCTAATCTGCCAAACCTCCATTAACCGTGGAATTCTAGTTTTTTAGAATTAATTCATACTATTAATTTCTATTTTTCAGCGATGCTCTGGGCATATTTGTACGCTTCCTCAGGTTTTACAAATGACTTTTCAGAACCATTAAAAGAAATACGCATTTTGGCTGGATAAAAAACACCGAATCTGACACCTTGTTTCCCTCTTAAAAGCTCTTTAGCCTTCCCGAATTGATTTCTCTTTTGCACAATTTCATACGGATAGTCCCTGAATATTTTGATGTCATTGTCCAACCGAAGTTGCACTCCGTATTTGATTTTGCTCATGACATCTTCCAGTTCTGAAATGTCCCGAAATTTCACAATAATATGTCGTGGGTGAGTTTTTCCAGCTTCAAATCTCTGTTTAAATCTTGGAACACGATGAGCCACTTCAATTTTCGGTTCTTTGGAAAGATTATGCAAATGTTTAAGTAAGCTCATGGCAAACTCACGAACGTCCTTTCCCTCGGTTCCCTCTGAGACTCCAAGAATTCTCAAATTCTGGCGCTTAGAGCGAGCTTCCAGGTCCAGGCATTTGTGTGAGACTTTCCCCAGTTGAGTCACCATCTGTACTGAAGTTTGCTCATATTCTTGCTTCCTTTGATCATGTTCTTGCCTCATTTTCACCATGTCTTCAACCACTCGAGCAATATTTTTCTCCAATTCCGTAATTGTAGCCATACTTGCAGCTACTGTTTCAAGCACAGCCGTGAACCTGTCCGTAGTAATTTTTTCCATCTTATCCATTCTCCCCGATAATCCATCTTTCACATCATCAATTTGTTTATTTATAGTGTCCAGTGAATCAATCACCTTCTGATTACCAGCATCAATAGCCTTCTGATTACCAGCATTCGAATGCTTCAACATCTTTTCGATATTTTCCATCATTTTTCCCATCAGAGTTTTATTTTCATCCAAAATTTCATCTTTCATATCTTTCACTGATTTCTTCAAATCATCAAATTCTTTGTCCTTACCCAACTCTGTCTTAGATCTTGTATCCATTTCTGCAGCCACTTCAAAAGCTTCAGAGCTAACTTCTCCTTCAGGCGTCTTCTGGTTTTTCAGCAGCTTTTTCACTGATCTCTGAGGGCTCTTGGCTGGAGACAGTTTTCTCATTTAAAAGTCTTTAAGCCACTGTTTAAAACATCGCGCTTACTGATGACATCATCAGCCCGGCGACCAGAAGCTCCGGTAAGGTTTTTAATCCAGTCCCGACTTATGGACCCGTTTTTACACGAAAAATCGCGAAATTTTCGAGAGCGGAGCTAGGTGCACGCCTGTTAATCTAACATGGCGCCACCGGAAGTGGAAAATTACTATCATTCCAACAATTACAAATAAAATATAAACTCGGAAATAATCAATATTTTAAATATTTTCAAATATGTGACTATTTGAAAAAATATACAAAAGATCATCATAATACCTCAACAGATGTATTGGATGAAGCAATGCAGATAAAAGCTGAATCAGCAAACTTAATATCATATTTGTATAATATTATTTTAAATGTAGAAATACCATCTACGGAAGGTATTAGAAGAGACTGTGAACAAGAATTAGCTATTAAAATTTCAAAGGAAAGGTGGAATGAATATTTATTAAACGTGCATAAATGTTCGATTAATGTAAGACACACTTTAATACAATTTAAAATTTTACCTAGATTATATTATTCTAAAACTAAAATCAATAAAATGTTCCCAAATGTATCATCAATTTGTGATAAATGTCAATCTCAAGAAGCTACTATAGCACACTCATTTGTTTTCTGTACAAAAATTCAAAAATTCAAAAATTTTGGATTGAAATTTTTGAAATCTTTACAAAATTATTTAAAATTAAACTGATACCCAAAGCAGAATGGATTATCTTCGGAACAACGGAAGATAGTCCAGAACTAAATGTGTTCCAAAAGAAATTAATAGACTATGGGTTAATAACTGGAAAAAAGTTAATCCTAAAATTCTGTAAAAACGCTCCAATACCAACTATAAACATGTGGATTTCAAATATGTTCAAAACATTACACCTAGAAGAGATAAGACTCCTCCTGGCAGGTAAACCAGATCACTTCCACCTGACGTGGTCTGCATTTATAGAATTATTACAAGTATAGGGTGCAAAGGTACTAAAAAAAAAAAAAAACGAGGTCAGGTAAGGGGGGATGAAAGCCGGAGAGTTGGTATGTCCCATTTGCGTGATGCTTACAAAAAAGTATTTGTTTTTCTCTTTTCCCACTTTCTCTTTTTTCTTCTTTTTTAGGGTCTATTTCTTAACTCTTTCCTTTTGTGTTTAATTTCTATCTTATAGGGTCTTTGTCTTTTGTTTTTGTTTTTTTTGATGTCACGTTTTTTACACCTTCACTTTTTTCCTTCACTTTCTTCTTTTTCTCAATCTTATCCTTCCCCTTTATTAGTGTAGAAAATAAACGGAGTACATTAATTGTAATAAGATATATGTGATGAGTACTAGTGTAATTGGTTGTAATGTAATGTACTTCTAATAAATAAAATAAAAAAATTAAAAAAATTAAAAAAAGATCTTACTTTTAGTAATATAGATATTTGTTTTATATACATTTCCCCAAACCTCAACACAATATGACATATATGGCATTATAAGCGAGCAATACAATATATACAAACACTTCTTATTCAACAGATCCTTTGTTTTGTAAAGAATAGCAATGGATTTAGATAATTTCCATTTGATGTATTCTATATGTGGCTTCCAACAAAGTTTATGATCAATAATCACTCCCAGGAATTTTGTTTGATATACTCTTTCAATTTCAACTCCATTTAAATTCAATTTTATTTCACAATTAACCCTGTCACCACCAAACACCATAAATTTTGTTTTATTTTCATTTAGGGATAATTTATTAATATCAAACCATTTTTTTAGCACTATCAATTCTCTTTCTGCTGTTTTCAATAGTTATTTTATATCATTCCCTGAACAAAATACATTTGTATCATCCGCAAACATAACAAACTTCATCGTGTTGGATACTTTACAAATATCATTTAAATAAAGTATAAATAACTTAGGTCCCAGTACCGAACCTTGTGGAACACCACAGGTTACTCTTCTAAGCTGTGATTCAGTATTATTAATTTTTACATACTGAAACCTATTACTTAAATAACTTCCCAACCAATTTTGTGTGGCATTTATCCACATTAAACTGCATCTGCCATGCATCTGCCCACTCACCCAACCTGTCCAAGTCACCCTGCATCCTCAGAGCATCCTCCTCACAGTTCACTCTGCCACCCAGCTTTGTGTCATCTGCAAATTTGCTAATGTTACTTTTAATCCCTTCATCTAAATCATGAATGCATATTGTAAATAGCTGCGGTCCAGCACCGAGCCTTGAGGTACCCACAAGTCGCTGCCTGCCATTCTGAAAGGGACCCCGTTAATCCCCACTCTTTGTTTCCTGTCTGCCAACAATTTCTATCCATGTCAGCACTCTACCCCAATACCATGTACCCAAAATTGCCCACTAATCTCTATGTGGGACCTTATCAAAGGCTTTCTGAAAGTCCAGGTACACAACATCCACTAGCTCTCCCTTGTCCATTTTCCTAGTTACATCCTCAAAATATTCCAGGAGACTAATCAAGCATGATTTCTGCCTTCGTAAATCCATGCTGACTCGGACCGATCATGTTACTGCTATCCAAATGTGCCACTCTTTCATCTTTTATTAATTGACTCCAGCATCTTCCCCATGTCAGGCTAAATGGTCTATAATTCCGTTTTTCTCCCACCTTTCTTAAAAGTGGGATAACATTAGCTACCCTCCAATCCACAGGAACTGATACTGAATCTATAGAACATAGAAACATAGAAACATAGAAATTAGATGCAGGAGTAGGCCATTCGGCCCTTCGAGCCTGCACCGCCATTCAATATGATCATGGCTGATCATCCAACTCAGTATCCCGTACCTGCCTTCTCTCCATACCCTCTGATCCCTTTAGCCACAAGGGCCACATCTAGCTCCCTCTTAAATATAGCCAATGAACTGGCCTCGACTACCCTCTGTGGCAGAGAGTTCCAGAGATTCACCACTCTCTGTGTGAAAAAAGTTCTTCTCATCTCGGTTTTAAAGGATTTCCCCCTTATCCTTAAGCTGTGACCCCTTGTCCTGGACTTCCCCAACATCGGGAGCAATCTTCCTGCATCTAGCCTGTCCAACCCCTTAAGAATTTTGTAAGTTTCTATAAGATCCCCTCTCAATCTCCTAAATTCTAGAGAGTATAAACCAAGTCTATCCAGTCTTTCTTCATTGGAAAATGATCACGAATGCGTCCACGATTTCTAGAGCCACTTCCTTAAGTACCCTGGGATGCAGACCATCAGGCCCTGGGGATTTATCA
Organism: Malacoraja senta; assembly: GCA_038087875.1. Classification (NCBI taxonomy): domain Eukaryota; kingdom Metazoa; phylum Chordata; class Chondrichthyes; order Rajiformes; family Rajidae; genus Malacoraja; species Malacoraja senta. Next base: position 277,141 of record JAXLNO010003974.1, read on the forward strand.
GCCTTCAGTCCCATCAGTCTACCCAAGACCATTTATTGCCTAATTTCCTTCCTGACGAGTAATCTTGTAGCGGTGTATAAAATCACAAGGGGGATAGCTGGGGTGAATGCACAGCCTTTAACCCAGAGTTGGGAAATTAAGAACCAGAGCACGTAAGTTTAAGGTGAATGGGGAAAAATCTAATGGGAACCCGAGGGGCATTTTTTTCTCAGAGGGTAGTGGTATATGAAATACACTACCAGAGAGGTAGTGAGGCGGGTACTGTGTTTAAAAAACATTTGCAGAGGTACTTGTATAGGGAAGCTTTAAAGGAATATAGGCCAAACGTGGGCAGGTAGGACTAGATTAGATGGGGCATCTTGTCGGCATTGGCAAGTTGGGCCGATGTACCTGTTTCCATGCTCTATGACTGTGACCTGGGCTTCACTTGGGAGTGTCCTCGCGATTCATCCATGGTTTCTGATTGGGGAATACACGTTTCGTCGTCTTTGGAATACAATCCTACACACACTTGCCGTTAAAGTCTGTGACAGGAGTGGCATATTCATATTGATTAGCCACAGATTATTTCAATATGGACCAGTCTACTGACTCAAAGCAGTTGCAAAGGGTGTCATCTGTTTTCTGAGACTGGTACTGCACGACTCTCTGATGCAGATTCTGCATGTAAGCATGGAATATGAACATAAGAGGTGATCAGGTTTACCGTGGGTGCAGTCTGGATATGGAGCGGCATGCGTTTTTCAATGGTTCAATGGATATTTATTGTCACATATGCAATTAAACATTACATAGTGAAATTCATATATATATTGCATGTGCCACCATGTTTGACACATTCACCAAATTCAAAGTCCGGATTCCTGATGGTTGTGCAGTCATGGTCGAGCGTGTTTGGGCCTCTGGTTGGGCAGGACTTGTGCTGATAGTATTTTGGCAGCACGCTGTTGAGGCTGGCCTGATTGAAGTCCCAGGCTATTATGAACTTGGCCTTGGGGTACTTTGTTTCAGGACTATTGGTGGGGGGGTGTAGTTCCCCAACTGCAAGCTCAGCATCAGCCTGGGGGGGGGCGGGGATAGTCAGGATAGTCAAAGTGAATTCCTGTAGCAGGTAGTAGGGACGACACTTCACTGTAAGATATTCCATTTCTAGAGAGCAGCTACAGGGAAAGTTATCTATAGGTCTATCCAACCTCTCCCTGCAGCTGAATCCCTCTAATCCAGGCATCCACCTGGACCCTCTGCAAAGCCTCCATATCTTTCCTGTAATAGGGTAACCAGATCTGCACACAATACTCCAAAAGCTGCCTAACCAATGTCCTATTGAGATGCGTCATGATTTCCTGATTTTCAACGACTGAAAGGAAGGGTTAGTGGATTTTCAATCATGCTGTGAATATTTGAGCAAGTTAAAAGTATGATGTCATCGATACCAGCAGTGATAAATATATTCCCCTACTTTATGAAATGGATTTGCTTTTAAATTTTGATGGAAATGGAACTAGGCCATTGGCATATTGACAAAAATGTATCCTGCAGACAGATGGATGAGAGATTCTTGCCTTGGAATAAATTTCATGCAAATTTGTGGGAATTTATGGTTGGGTATTAATCAATAATTAAATTTAGAACAGGTCTGTAATATTGTGGTGCGTTGGGGAAATCAAGGAATTATCGATGTATAGGCAACAGTAGTAATAGAATCATACAGCATGGAAACAGCCCCATACAGCATGGAAACAGCCCCATACAGCATGGAAACAGGTCCATACAGCATGGGAACAGGTCCGCACAACGTGGGAACAGGCCCATACAGTGTGGGAACAGGCCCATACAGTGTGGGAACAGGCCCATACAGTGTGGGAACAGGCCCACACAGCGTGGGAACAGGTCCACACAGCGTGGGAACAGGCCCATACAGTGTGGGAACAGGTCCACACAGCGTGGGAACGGGCCCATACAGTGTGGGAACAGGTCCACACAGTGTGGGAACAGGTCCATGCAGCACGGGAACAGGTCCATGCAGCACGGGAACAGGTCCATGCAGCACGGGAACAGGTCCATACAGCACGGGAACAGGTCCATACAGCATGGAAACAGGTCCTTTGACCCAGTCCGTACATGCCGACCAAGATGTCCATCTAATCTCGTCCTATTTAAACAGAAACATAGATAGTAGGAGCAGGACTAGGCCATGCGACGCTTCGAGCCAGCACTGCCATTCAATATGATCGTGGCTGATCATCCAGAATCAGTACCCCATTCCTGCTTTCTCCCCATAACCCTTGATTCCGTTAGCATGCGTTTGTCCCATATCCCTATAAAGGTCATGTTGCAGCTCTCTAAGGCTTTGGTTAGGCCGCATTTGTAGTATCGCATGCAGTTCTGGTTTGCCCCATTACAGGATGTGGAGACTTTGGAGAAGGTGCAGGGGAGGTTTACCAGAATACTGCCTGGACTAGAGGGTTTCAGGTACAAAGAGAAGTTGGACAAACTTGGATTGTTTTGTCTGGAACTTCGGAGGTTGTGGGGAGACTTGATAGAAGTATATAATATTATGAGAGACATAGATAGGGAAGACAGTCAGAAGCTTTTTTTCCAGGGTGGAAATGTCCAACACTAGAGGGCATAAGATGAGAAGGGGAAAGTTTAATGGAGGTGTGGAGGGCAAGGCTTTTTCACACAGTGGTTGGGGTCTGGAACTCATTGCCAGGGGTGGTGGTGGATGCAGATACAATAATGGTGTTTAAGATGTTTCCAGATAGACACATGGAACTGTGAGGAATAGAGGAATATGAATCATGTGCAGGCAGATGAGATCAGTTTAACTTGGCATCATGTTTTGGCGCAAAAATGTGGGCCGAAGGTCCCGTTCCTGTGCTGTACTCTTCTATGTTCTAAACCATTCCTGTGGATTCTACCTATTTATTCCCCGCACGATTTAGCCTGCCAATCTTTCATTAGAGCTCAGCCCTTCAAGACCTGATAACAGCCTTGTAAATATTCTTTGCACTCTTTCCAGGGTTGACATAATATGGTGATAAAAACGAAACAAAAGCTGAAAATACTGTTCCACATCAACATGTTGTGCATCAGTTACAAATGTCCCAACGTCTAAGTTCATAAGTGACAAGTCAACTCCACCATTCAATCATGGCTGATCTATCTCTCCCTCCTAATCCCATTCTCCTGCTTTCCCCCCCCATAACACCTGACACCTGTACTAATCAAGAATCTATCTATCTCTGCCTTAAAAATATTAATTAACAGCCCCACAGCCTTCTGTGTCTACGAGTTCTGCAGATTCACCATCCTCTGACTAAAGAAATTCCTCCTCATCTTCTTCCTAAAGGGACTTTCTTTAATTCTGAGGCTATGACCTCTGATCTCCCACTAGTGGAAACAACCTCTCCCACTCTAATCAGGCCTTTCGCTAAACGGTAAGTTTCAATCATAATTATCATAATCATAATCATACTTTATTAGCCAAGTATGTTTTGCAACATATGAGGAATTTGCTTTGCCATACAGTCATACCAATAAAAAAGCAACAAAACACACAAAATACATTTTAACATAAACATCCACCAAAGCGACTCCTCCACATTCCTCACTGTGATGGAAGGCGAATACAAAGTTAAATCGCTTCCCTTCTTTGTTCTCCCGTGGTCGGACGCCTCGAGCCTTCCGTTGATGGGACGATCTTGGTTCTCATAGCCAGCAGTCGGGCCCTCTGCATTGGGACGATCAAGCTCCCGCATCGGGGGGATCTCAGCTCCCCGTGCTGGGCGATCGGACGCCGGATCAAGGCTAGTCGAACCTCCAGCGACTTTGGAGCTTCCCGACATCGGTCTCTACCCGAGACTGCGAGCTCCTCGGTTGAAATCCACAGGCTGCGGTTGGAGCATTGATCCCAGGCAAGGGATCGCAGGGTCCGATGGTAAGTCAACGGCCCCGCGGTGGGACTCAAAGTCAGTCTCGAGCAATGCCGCTATCTCCATGATGTTAGGCCGCAGAGCGACCAGAGATACAATCCGGAAAATACTCGCATTTCCAGTAAGGTAAGAGATTGAAAAAAAGTTCCCCCCTCCCCCCTCCCCCACCCCCACATAAAACAAACCAAAGAACATTAACACAAACTTTTAAAACACCCAAAAAATAACAAAAAAAATGAAAAGACAAACAGACTGTTGGTGAGGCTGCCATTCCTGACGGTGCCCCCGGTGGATGAGGTACCCCCTCATAAGGTTAAGTGACTTTGAGTCCTGAAAAGCGCTATATAAATAAAATCTATTATTATTATTATTATAAGGTTGTAAGGAATAGGAGTAGAATTAAACCATTCATCTCATCAAGTTTACTCTGCCATTCAATCATGGTTGATCTATCTCTCCTTCTTAACTACATTCTCCTGCCTTCTGTTTAAGAAGGAACTGCAGATGCTGGAAAATCGAAGGTAGACAAAAGTTCTCCTGCCTTCTCCCCATAACCTCTGACACCTGCCCTAATTAAGAATCTATCTATCTCTGCCTTAAAAATATCCACTGACTTGGCCACCACCGCCTTCTCTGGCAAAGAATTCCACATATTCACCACTCTCTGACTAAATAAATGTCACCTCATCTCCTTCCTGAAAGAACATCCTTGTGAGTGAATACAGGAAGCCTGAGTGTGTGGAATTGCCAAACTGAGATGCAGAATGTATTACTGAATAAACATGATAGCATCTACATTAGTCCCACCTGCCTGCTGCGTTTGGCCCATATCCCTCTAGACTTTTCATATCCAAGTACCTGTCCTAAAATGATATGATACGATAAAACTTTTACTGTGTCTTGGTACATGTGACAATAATAAACTAAACTATTTAACTATTAGTACCTGCCTCAACTACCTCATCTGGCAGCTCTGAGCTGGTACACCGCACTCTGTGTGAAAAAGATGCCCCTCAGGTACCTATTAAATCTTTTTCCTCAAACCGTAAACCTATGTCCTCTGGTTGTCGATTCCCTGGCTCTGGACAAGAGACTGTGCGTTTACCCAAACTATTCCTTTCATAATTTTATACACCTCAAGAAGATCACCCCCCATCCTTGTTCCTCACTCGCTCACCCTGCGCTCCAAGGAATAGAGTCCTAGCCTACAAAACCACTCCCTAGGAAGGACATTATAGCCATAGAGGGAGTGCAGAGAAGGTTCACCAGACTGATTCCTGGGATGTCAGGACTTTCATATGAAGAAAGACTGGATAGACTCGGCTTATACTCGCTAGAATTTAGGAGATTGAGAGGGGATCTTATAGAAACGTACAAAATTCTTATGGGGTTGGACAGGCTAGATGCAGGAAGATTGTTCCCGATGTTAGGGAAGTCCAGGACAAGGGGTCACAGCTTAAGGATAAGGGGGAAATCCTTTAAGACCGAGATGAGGAAAAACTTTTTCACACAGAGAGTGGTGAATCTCTGGAACTCTCTGCCACAGAGGGTAGTTGAGGCCAGTTCATTGGCTATATTTAAGAGAGAGTTAGATATGGCCCTTGTGGCTAAAGGGATCAGGGGTATGGAGAGAAGGCAGGTACGGGATACTGAGTTGGATGATCAGCCATGATCATATTGAATGGCGGTGCAGGCTCGAAGGGCCGAATGGCCTACTCCTGCACCTATTTTCTATGTATCTATGTATCTATAGCTCAGACCCTGTCGTCCTGGGTTGGTGGGCGGCGCGACTCACGTCGCAGCGGCCTCTGCAGTCCGTCTGTCTTTTTTTATTTTTTGTCTCGTTTGATTGTAATTATAGTGGGTTTTTTAACTGGGTATGTGTGTGGGGGGCGGGGGGCGGGGGGTGGTAAAACTTTTAAAATCTTTTCCCTGTACGGAGGACCCGACCTTTTCCCTGTCGGGTCTCCATTGTCATTGGGGCCTTGCACCATGGAGCGGCCTCCAACCGGAACGACCTGGGGCTCCAGTCGCGGAGCCGGCGGACTTACTCACCATCGCTGAGCTGGCCGAGTTCGGAGTGGGAGGAGCTGTGGTGGCGGCTGCTGCGGCCTGACACCGGAGATTCGGAGGCTCCAGCCGCAGGTCTGGTGGACGGTGACATCGGGAACCCGCGGGTCCCTGGCGGGAGACCGCTTTTCGGGGCTTCCGCAACGGTGACTTCTCCAGCCCGAGTTGCGGGGTTGAAAATGACCTTTACATCGCCCGGCGAGGCTTTAATGGCCGCGGGACTTGGTTCTTGGTTTCTTGGTCCTCCAAAATATTACAAATGGAATTTAAACTGGAGGTAGTGGAGGGAGGACTTAAGCCAGAAAGGGTTTTTGGGAAGAAAGAGCTACCTTAAATTTAGTTGCATCTGGTTGGGTAACTGAAGTAGGGTGGAGATTATTCCATGCTTTAATTGTGCGGGGGAAGAAGGAATTGCTGTACACATCTGTCTTGGTAGCTGGAATCACAAATTGGATCGAATACCCTTGTCTGCTCCTAGTTGGTTTGGGTTTGGTGTAGGTCTTGTAATCTATGTCGAGCTGAACATTTAACATTTTGTAAAAACAGGTCAAACGGTGAGCTTCACGTCTGTCTTGGTGAGGGTTTCACCCCAGAGAATTCAGAAGTTTGGTAAAACTCGCTTCTCTCTCATAGGTGTTAGTAACAAATCGAGCTGCCTGTCTTTGGACACGTTCGATGGAAGAAATGTTTTTATTTGTGTATGGGTCCCATGCTGCAACTGCGTAGTCCAAATGAGGTCTAACGAGGGTAAAGTATAGCTTCTCCTTGACAGAAGTTCAACAATGATGAAAGTTGCGCCTCAGAAAATTTAGGACACCTGTTGCTTTCACCGTTGCATGATGAGTCTGACCATTCCAGCGCAGATCATTCTGCAATTTGATGCCAAGATACTTGGTTTGTTTGGATTCTTCAAGGGTGGTACCAAGTATATTGTACGATGTTTCACCTGGATTCCTCTTTCTGGTGACACGCATGATTTCACATTTGGAAGGGTTGAACTGCATGCCCCATTGTTGTGACCACTCAACCATTGTATCGAGGTCCTTTTGGAGAGCATCTTCATCATCAGCTGACTTAATTGGACGGTACAGCAAACAATCATCAGTGAATAGTCTGGTCGTGCTTGTGACTTTTTCATGGATGTCGTTTATGTAAAGCAAAAACAGATGTGGGCCAAGTACTGTGCCCTGAGGTGTACCACTCAACACTGGATGCCAATTGGAGCTCTTTCCGTTCACACACACACGCTGAATACCATAGAAGTCAAGCTTCCGAAGCAGTCTCTGGTGTGGGATGACATCAAATGCTTTAGAAAAGTCCAGCACTACTAAATCCGTGATGACGTTACCATCAAGATGTTTGGCCAGGTCATTTGTCGTCAGGATAAGCTGAGACTCACATGATCTATGCCTCCTAAATGCATGTTGGTTGTCAGCAAGAATATTATGGGCTCCAACATCAAGACCCGAAGCGTGGTCTTGCATCGCTCCGCGCGGCTTTAATGGCCACGGGACTTATTTACCATCGCCCGCTGGGGGCTTTGACTCTGACATCGGGAGGAGAATGGGGTGTGCAGGGGAGAGATAAGACTTTGCCTTCCATCACAGCGAGGAGCAGATTCGCTGTGATGGATGTTTGTGTAAATTGTGTTGTTTCTTGGTTCTTCTACTTGTTTGTATGACTGCAGAAACCAAATTTCGTTTGAACCTCAATGAGGTTCAAATGACAACAAATAAATTGTATCCTGGCAACATCCTTGCAAATCTCTGCACTCTTTCCAGCTTGACAAAATATTTCCTATAACATGGTGCCCAAAACTGCACACGATACTCTAAATGTGGCCTCACCAATGTATTTTAACTGCAACATGATCCTCCAACTTCTATACCCAATAGACTGATGAAGGCCAATGTGCCAAAAGCATTTTTGACCACCCTATCTACCTGCGACACCACTTTCAAGGAACTATGTACCTGCACTCCTAGATTCCTCTGTGCTTCAACATAGCTCTACTATTCACTGTGTTGGTCCTGCCCATGTTAGACTTCCCAAAAAGCTGCAGGTCCTGACAACATACCGGGGCGTGGGCTCAGAGACTGTGCTGACCAACTCACAGGTGTTCTCACGGACATCTACAACACCTCTCTGAGCCAAGCCATCATACCAGCATGCTTTAAAGCCACCACCATCATACCGCTACCCAAGAAATCCCCAGCCTCAACACTGAACGGCTACCGGCCCATAGCACTCACGTCCATCATGATGAAGTGCTTTGAAAGGTTGGTTAAGGCCCACATAACATCCAGTCTCCCCTCTACACTTGACCCATTCCAGTTTGCATACCGTCCCAACCGTTCCACTGATGATGCCATAGCAACAGTACTCCACCTAAGCCTGGCTCATCTGGAAAACAATAACAGTTACGTGCGGTTGCTGTTCATCGATTTCAGCTCCGCCTTCAACACAGTCATCCCCCAACACCTGGTGAATAAACTCGGCGAAATAGGCATCAGCACCCCACTATGCAACTGGTTACTGGACTTCCTCACCGACAGACCACAGACAGTAAGAGTTGGCAAAAACTCATCAGAGACCACCATCATGAACACCGGGGTCCCACAGGGATGTGTGCTGAGCCCTCTGTTGTTCACGCTGATGACACATGACTTGTGCCAAACATAACTCGAACCACATCATCAAGTTCGCAGATGACACAACAGTGGTGGGCCTCATCAGCCACGATGACGACTCAGCCTACAGAGAGGAGGTACAACAACTCATCAACTGGTGTGACATCAATAACCTTCAACTCAATGTCAACAAAACGAAAGAAATAACTGTGGACTTCAGGAAGAAACAGGCAGCACACACCCCACTCACCATAAATGGCAGTGCAGTGGAGTCTGTGAAAAGCACCAAGTTCCTGGGAGTACACATCACAGATGATCAGACATGGTCCACCAACACCATCTCCCTAGTCAAGAAAGCACAGCAACGCCTCCACTTCCTTCGACGGATGAGGAGAGCCGACCTCCCCCCTTCTGCCCTCACAACTTTTTACAGGGGTGCCATTGAGAGCATTCTTACCAGCAGTCTCTCAGTCTGGTATGGCAGTTGCTCTGCTGCTGACCAGAAGGCCCTACAGAGAGTGGTGAGGACAGCGGAGAAGATCACTAGATCACCTCAACCAGCAATTCAAGACATACCCATCTCGCTGTCGCAAGAGAGCAACCAATATCATCAAAGACACCACCCACCCAGCACACAAACTGTTCACCCTCCTACCATCCGGCAAGCGCTACCGCAGCATGCGGAGCAAAACCACAAAATTCAAAAACAGCATTTTCCCTCAGGCCATCAGACTACTCAACACATTCAAGAAAATTCCATGAACATTACACAAAAAACAACTGACTGTCAAATTAACTTTAACCCAATGTCTGCAGTATGCTACTTGCACTTTTCTATATTGCACCTTTTATTAATGAATATTTTATATAATGTATATGTCCATTGTCTACTTTTATTGGTACACTGTCTGTCTGTTTTATAAATATTACTTGCACATTGGAGTATGGAGAAACGCAATTTCAATCCTCTGTGTAACTACTTGTTACATTATTTGAATTGACAATAAAATTACTATTACTATTACTATTACTATTACATAAATGCAACACATCACATTTCTCTGCATTAAATTCCATCAATTCATTCCTCAGGCCACCTGCCCATCCAATGAAGATCCTGCTGCAATTTTTGAAAACCATCTTCACTATCTACATTAACACCCACTTTTGTGTCATCTGCAAACTTGCTGGTGATCCCATATACGTTCTCATCCAAATCATTGATGTAGATGACAAACAGCAATGGGCTCAGCACTGAACCCTGAGGTATGCCAATAGTCACAGGCCTACAGTCTGAAAAACAACCTTCCACCATCACCCTCTGCATCCTTTCCCAGAAGCCAATTGTCTATCCATTCAGCTAACTCTCCTTGGATCCGAAGATAGACTGAGTGCTGGAGTAACTCAGCGGGTCAGGCAGCATTTCTGGAGAAAAAGGATGGGTGACGTTTTGCGTCAGGACCCTTCTTCAGGCTGAAAATGACCCGACCTGAAACATCAGCCATCCTTTTTCGCCAGAGATGTTGCCTGGCCTACTGAGTTACTCCAGCACTTTTTGCCCATCTTCAATATATACCAGCATCTGCAGTTTCTTTCTACAGACTCTCCTTGGATCTCACGTACTCCAATCTTCCAGAGCAACTTACCATGTGAAACCTTGTTGAATGCCTTGCTGAAATCTATGTATACAGCATCGACATCTCTGCCCTCATCAACCTTTTTGTCACATCATCAAAAAACAGATTTGTGAGACGCATGTATATTTTCGGTCTTGTATATTTTCTCAAATCCAGTGATTCTAAGTTATATTTAAAGCTGTAAAGAATATTCTACCTTTTTATTTCGTTAGAGGTGTTTATTCTCGATTCCCTTCGAGAGTTGGAGAATTGTTACCCACCATCTGTAATAGGACAATGTTAATCTACATTTAATAGGATGCATTAATGTAAAAATGCCTTGAAATGTTATTTTTATGATCTAGTATAAATCGGCATAATATTCCTGCAGATTAAATACGCTGATTCCAAATACAACATTCAGTAACAAAACTAGTGTTTTGAACCAATCAAACTGTTTGGTAGCTGCACAATTTTTATTTTAGTTCACTGGGAAGATATAGAAAATATTTCAAAATATAAATATCATCCCAATAAAAGTCAAGTCCTTGAATTTTTTATCTTTAATACTATAGATTGTTTATGACATCCTGCTTGTGCCATTTGTGTCAGCCAATATGCCAAAATTAACCTGGAAAAGCACAGCTGTAAATGATACAGGAGAGCTATCACATTTCAGCCCGATTCTTAAAGTACATTTCAATGGGAATTATTTGTAAAGTAATGTCTGGACAGCGAATTTTTAAAACAACAATGTATTTTTCAGCTTATCTTTAAAAATGTGAATTGGGAATAAACCTTCCATTTATATTTAGACATAAAATGAAATAATTTGCTTTACAACGATAGAAATATAGTCTCGAGACTAACATTAGTATTGTCATTTTAAATTCTATTCATTTATATTCCTTGAACAGATATTGCCTGCTATTCTGAAAAAGCATTGCTGTATCTTACCTGAAAGGAGCACAGGTAAATGATTCCTTTGTGCTACAGTGACACTTAGTTAAAATGGAAGAAACAAATTGGATTTTTAAATTATAGCTTATTTCCTTTTTTTTCAGTTGTGACATTTCAAAAGCTTAGAACCGATCAAATAATTTCTGTATTGCTGCCATTGTTAGTTGTATTGCCTTAATTAAGGAACAAATGGTTCACTCATTATTTTATTCAATGAACTTTGAGGGGAGAAGGAAATTATATAGAAGATACACTTGGGGAAGAAATTGTAAGCACTGTAGATGAAAACTATATATATTCAAGCATTCAAATTGATCAAAAGAACCGTCTGTGCAAAATAGTGCAGAAAGATTATCATCCATTTATCAATTAGATTTCATGAATACAAGGGTGATTTTGGTATACAAAGCAAACACCTTTTTTCATGAGAGAATACAAAAAGAGATTTACTGTTATATTCAAAACTAATAGATTGTATTTGATGTCTGTTTGGTTCTTTTCAATCTACAAATAAATACCCAAAGCAATGTCCTCCCCTTTGCCTGCATTTCATTCACATGTTTGCAAGATGCTCTTCGTTGGCCTTGGATCTTTTACAGTTTGGTTCTTCTCTTTCTTTGAAAGGATATGACTTGCCTAAATGATCCGGAGTTTGAACTCAGTTCAGTTTTGTGTATTGTCGTGTGTACCGAGGTACAGTGAAAAGCTTTTGTCTCTGGAAAAAATCCAAAGTTGCATGAAATGACTTTAATTGAACGATTCTGATTCCATCAGTGCAGCATTGTGATGTGCTAATCAATTCTCAAACCGCACTACTATATAACCCCCAATTCAATGCATTGAATTCAGCTTGCTCGGCATCAGATTGCAACCTTGTTAAAGTCATTGGGGGAATTCAAATCGACCCCATCTATTCATTCCTCTGACACTCTCTAATCTCCCATGATAGTTTCTATTCCAGGCTATTGATAGAGGCAAGAGCGGAGATTGCGGGAGCCTTGATAAAGATCTTTGCGACTTCTCTAGCCACAGGCGAGGTCCTGGAGGACTAGAGAGTAGCTAGCGTTTTATTATTTAAGAAAGAAAGTAGAGAAAAACCAGGGAATTAAAGTCCAGTGAGCCTCACAACACTGGTAGTGAAGATCTTGGAAAGGATTCTTCGGGATAGGTTTTACTCCCATTTGGAAGAGAATGGGTTAATTAGGGACTGTCAGCATAGGTTTGAAACCGGCAGGTGAAGGCTTACTAACTTGATTCAGTTTTGGGGAATAGACGATGGTCGACGAGGGTGTTATCTACATGCATTTTTGTAAGGCATTTGATAAAATCCCACAAGGTTGGCTGATGTAGAAGATTAACCTGCATGGGATTCACAGTGTCTGTCTTACTAAAACTCTCATCTTGTTTCTATATTTGTTCGTGCACCGGTTTGTACGTATCTATAGTTGCGCAAAAACGGTACACGATAGCGCTACCATTTTTGGCCCTCCTTACTCACCATTGTCCTGTGATGTGCATTAAATACGTTTTGTTCAGATTGATGCCATATTTTATGTTATTCACGATTAAAACTTTAAAAAACACTTTTAAAAACCTGTCTGCCCGTCAGCAGTGTTCCACCCCACAATGACATCACAATGGGATCTCAATTCAAATTTTTTTTTAAGCCATTTAAAAAAAAAATCACGATTTTCATTGTGTGTGTGTGTGTGTGGGGGGGGGGGGAGGAGGGGAGTGGGGGAGCAGGGGGTAGAGGGAGATGAGGGGGTAGGTAGGGAGAGGGAGGGGAAAGTGGGGGAAGTGAGGAGGGAGAGTGGAGGAGGAGGGGGGGATAGAGGGAGAGGTGGGGGGAGTGGAAGAGGTAGGGAGTGTGGGATAGAGGGACAGGAGGTGTAGATGAACCCTTATTTCATCTTAGTTCTTCTTGGTTGCTATGACCATGGTGGAGACCCAGGAGGAGGGGTCGTTGACAGGGGCAATCATGCCCAGTGTTTCCATTCTGTCTAGTTCAGTTTTGACGCGGTCCTTCATTGCGTGCAGGATACGGTGTGGAGAACGATCAACAGGTGTGACCTCCTTGTTGGTTACAATAATATATTCTGTGGGAAGCTTGCCCAGCTGGTTGTCAAAAAGGACTTTGTATTGTGCGAGTAGTTGTTGGGTGGGACTTTGAGAGGTGGGTAGTTGATACACAGTTTTGCCGAAGGTCACTAGGCCCATATCATGGCATGCATCGATGCCCAGAAGGAGGGGCACTTCCCCTCTAACAATGAAAAAATCCAGATTGAAAACTTGGGACGCTGATGATTGTTTGCTGTACCATCCAATTAAGTCAGCTGATGATGAAGATGCTCTCCAAAAGGACCTCGATACAATGGTTGAGTGGTCACAACAATGGGGCATGCAGTTCAACCCTTCCAAATGTGAAACCATGCGTGTCACCAGAAAGAGGAATCCAGGTGAAACATCGTACAATATACTTGGTACCACCCTTGAAGAATCCAAACAAACCAAGTATCTTGGCATCAAATTGCAGAATGATCTGCGTTGGAATGGCCAGACTCATCATGCAACGGTGAAAGCAACAGGTGTCCTAAATTTCCTGAGGCGCAACTTTCATCATTGTTCAACTTCTGTCAAGGAGAAGCTATACTTCACCCTCGTTAAGGGAACAAGGATATGGCAGACCAATTGAATAACTACTTTGGTTCCGTCTTCACTAAGGAAGACATAAATAATCTGCCGGAAATAGCAGGGGGCCGCGGGTCAAAGGAGATGGAGGAACTGAGTGAAATCCAGGTTAGTCGGGAAGTGGTGTTGGGTAAATTGAATGGATTAAAGGCCGATAAATCACCAGGGCCAGATAGGCTGCATCCCAGAGTACTTAAGGAAGTAGCTCCAGAAATAGTGGATGCATTAGTGATAATTTTTCAAAACTCTTTAGATTCTGGAGTAGTTCCTGAGGATTGGAGGGTAGCAAACGTAACCCCACTTTTTAAGAAGGGAGGGAGAGAGAAAACGGGGAATTACAGACCAGTTAGTCTAACATCGGTAGTGGGGAAACTGCTAGAGTCAGTTATTAAAGATGGGATAGCAGCACATTTGGAAAGTGGTGAAATCATTGGACAAAGTCAGCATGGATTTACGAAAGGTAAATCGTGTCTGACGAATCTTATAGAATTTTTCGAGGATGTAACTAGTAGAGTGGATAGGGGAGAACCAGTGGATGTGTTGTATCTGGACTTTCAGAAGGCTTTCGACAAGGTACCACATAAGAGATTAGGATACAAACTTAAATCACACGGTATTGGGGGTTCAGTATTGATGTGGATAGAGAACTGGCTGGCAAACAGGAAGCAAAGAGTAGGAGTAAACGGGTCCTTTTCACAATGGCAGGCAGTGACTAGTGGGGTACCACAAGGCTCAGTGCTGGGACCCCAGCTATTTACAATTTATATTAATGATCTGGACGAGGGAATTGAAAGCAACATCTCCAAGTTTGCGGATGACACTAAGCTGGGGGGCAGTGTTAGCTGTGAGGAGGATGCTAGGAGACTGCAAGGTGACTTGGATAGGCTGGGTGAGTGGGCAAATGTTTGGCAGATGCAGTATAATGTGGATAAATGTGAGGTTATCCACTTTGGTAGCAAAAACGGGAAGGCAGACTATTATCTAAATGGTGGCCGATTAGGAAATGGGGAGATGCAGCGAGACCTGGGTGTCATGGTACACCAGTCATTGAAAGTAGGCATGCAGGTGCAGCAGGCAGTGAAGAAAGCGAATGGTATGTTGGCCTTCATAGCAAGAGGATTTGAGTATAGGAGCAGTGAGGTTCTACTGCAGTTGTACAGGGTCTTGGTGAGACCACACCTGGAGTATTGCGTACAGTTTTGGTCTCCAAATCTGAGGAAGGACATTATAGCCATAGAGGGAGTGCAGAGAAGGTTCACCAGACTGATTCCTGGGATGTCAGGACTTTCATATGAAGAAAGACTGGATAGACTTGGCTCATACTCGCTAGAATTTAGGAGATTGAGAGGGGATCTTATAGAAACGTACAAGATTCTTATGGGGTTGGACAGGCTAGATGCAGGAAGATTGTTCCCGATGTTGGGGAAGTCCAGGACAAGGGGTCACAGCTTAAGGATAAGGGGAAAATCCTTTAAGACCGAGATGAGGAAAAACTTTTTCACACAGAGAGTGGTGAATCTCTGGAACTCTCTGCCACAGAGGGTAGTTGAGGCCAGTTCATTGGCTATATTTAAGAGGGAATTAGATGTGGCCCTTGTGGCTAAAGGGATCAGGGGGTATGGAGAGAAGGCAGGTACGGGATACTGAGTTGGATGATCAGCCATGATCGTATTGAATGGCGGTGCAGGCTCGAAGGGCCGAATGGCCTACTCCTGCACCTAATTTCTATGTATCTATGTATCTATGTTAGACCTCATTTGGACTACGCATTTTCAGCATGGGACCCATACACAAATAAAAACATTTCTTCCATCGAACGTGTCCAAAGACAGGCAGCTCGATTTGTTACTAACACCTATGAGAGAGAAGTGAGTGTTACCAAACTTCTGAATTCTCTGGGGTGGAACCCTCTCCAAGACAGACGTGAAGCTCACCATTTGACCTGTTTTTACAAAATGTTAAATGGTCAGCTCGACATAGATTACAAGACCTACACCAAACCCAAACCAACTAGGAGCAGACAAGGGCATTCGATCCAATTTGTGATTCCAGCTACCAAGACAGATGTGTACAGCAATTCCTTCTTCCCCCGCACAATTAAAGCATGGAATAATCTCCACCCTACTTTAGTTACCCAACCAGAAGCAACTAAATTTAAGGTAGCTCTTTCTTCCCAAAAACCCTTTCTGGCTTAAGTCCTCCCTCCACCACCTCCAGTTTAAATTCCATTTGTAATATTTTGGAGGACCAAGAAACCAAGAAACAAGAAACCAAGACGCTAGATGGCATTCTAGTGTGACTTTACCAAGCTGTTGCACCTCCCCCCCACCAAATGGATGTAACTTGGAGTTTGTTTTCATGATGGTTTCATTGTTGTGAATTCTTTGGAAGTCTGATAAGGATAGAACGTTGCACTGTGCCCCAGTATCTATCTTTGCAGCGACTTTGGTATTGTTGATACTGAGCGTTGTCATGGGATCATTGTTTTTGGACAGTGGGTCAGTTAGGGAATGTATGTTTTGGCTGTCTTCTTGCAGGTGTTGCTGTTTTGGCTCTGCTGGTGCTAATATTTCAGTCAGTGCCTCGTGGGAAAGTGTGGGCTCGAGCGCATAAAGAGATTGTTGTGGCTGGGCCCTGCTACCATGAGCGCAGTAATAACGAACAAAGTGGTTTTTCTTTTCACAGTGGCAAGTTTGCCTTAAGCGGGGCATTGCTCATGAAATTTCGGGTGTGAGCCGCCACAATTTCCACAGTTATGGACCAATGGGTCGGTTACCCTCCCTGGGGCTGTTGGTAGTTGTTGAGGGGTTGTTGATGGTTGTTGCGGGGACCTATTGAAGGCATGGACATCGTAAGCAGAGTGGGGTCCCAGTCCCAGGGATTTGGGATGGGTATCAGTGAACTCCGCAACTCGGCAGGCAAGTTCAGCCTTAGCCAGTGTGGGCTCCTCATCCCGGAGTAGTTCATTTCTCACCTTGTCATTCAGGATGCCATATACGAGTCTGCCGCGGATGAGTACGTCACGGTCTTGGAAGTGGCATCTTGCAGCGATGCTCGTCAGGGCACTGATGTAGGATTCGGGAAAAATGACAATACTCAGTATCAACAATACAAAAGTCGCTGCAAAGATAGATACTGGGGCACGGTGCATTGTTCTATCCTTATCGGACTTCCAAAGAATTCACAACAATGAAATCTTGTGTTGGCTTCGGGAAAAAAATTGTGGTGCTCCATGATAACGTTGTGCGAAGTTGGCACAGGTCATGGAACTTTCGGAGGAGGCAGGTGGGATCCCTGATAGACTCTGCTGGGGTCACAACATGGGTTACTGCATCGGTATGTTCTGGGGCGTAATAAAAGTCCTGTGCCCGCAGGGCAGCCTCTGTGCCCGCTACGTTGAGGAGAATAGATGCAACGATGTGGGGCGCAGCACCTGATAATTGCTCGTTTCTAAGCTTCCCCCAGACTAGTTTCAGTAAAAAAACTGAATCAAGCACTTGAATCAACTAAATTTTATTTTACCAAAAGCGCGTTACAGATCACACACTGTACCTATCCCACCGTGAGTTTGATCCTTGCGTCTGCCTGCTCAAGCCCTCTAGGTCTCGCTCAGACAGAGACACTCCAGAAGGTTACGCAGTCCTGAGCGCTCTTCCAGATGATTGACTCTGAGCCTCGTGACCACGGACTTTTATATGTGCCATGACCTCGAGGGGCCGAACCACCCGGGGGTGGTCTCTTAATCACCCAATTACAAATATCGAATAACCCCACACATAACCCAATGAAACAACAGTTCAATACATTGTATTCACAATGGACTTTGAGATGAACTCAACTTGGAAACATTTACCCTGATTAACAGAAATCTCAGACAAGGCTCAACACCTCATCCAATCAATGTTGAGCAAAGTCAAACTCTGCAACATTATTTACAACTATTTACAAGGTGTATGTCTGGTTTGCAGCCATCCAATCCCTTCTATGCTTTTTGCCCCAGATTGACAGCGTTTGCAAGGCTTCTCATCTTTGCTTGCAAATTGTATCTAAGCTCCAGACACTCTGGCACCTCTCGCAGCCTGTCCCAGCTCTGCAGAGAGTAATTCCAATTTGACCAAATCTCCCAGTAACCCTGAAACTTTAACCCCATTTTGAGGTCCTAGCTGGTCCAATTTAGCCAGGATTAACATTTCTTCCTTTTATCATAATGATAACCAAAGTGGCTCAATAATCAGCTAACCAGATATACATAAGTGTGCTTTACATTTCTCATCCACCAGTAACAAAAGATGATGTTGTTTCTTCTCAGAATCTTGTAAAGCGTCCGAGTTTTCATGGGCATGACTTTACAAGTCCTGTCTGAGGAGTTTTCACCTCCAGAGTTTTCGTGGGCACGAATTCCCTCCATCTGTGTTCCTGCCCAGTCTTCCATCACCTTCCACAGTCGAACCTAAACCCTAGAAAATCCTAAGAAGCTTGTGACAATGCAAGTCACCATCATGCACCCATGCTTTCCCACACATCCACTATTCCTATTTCACTTGAACCTATCCCTATTCTATTATCTATCGAACCTAACCTGTTATATTCCCTAATATATTCATATTATTCTAGGATCGACACTGAATATGCCCCTTCATCCTCACACGATGTTACTATTTATATCTGATGACAGGAAATCATATAAATTTCAGCTGGATTCAGTCCAGATTCCCCTAAAGGCGTGACTTTAATTTGAAGCAAACCATAATAAATGTTCCAATTTAACCAAATTCAGTCTCAGCCTTTAATTTACTATTCCGAATTTCAATGCCCATTTCTTCCTCTTCATTCCACAGCATTGTAGCCGATAATACAATTCCCAATTCCTGTGGTGTTCAAATTTAAACAATCAATTTCCTTTACTATTAATTTCATCCTAAATCCAATCAAAAATGCCAAATCCAGGGACAATTTCTTTCCACCTTGATAATATAAGCCTCTTTACCATCAAGGGTTAAACAATTCAAGTCCATCGGGCAAATACACATCGGCTCCACTATTTTCAATACAATTCAAATTTCCCCCTAGAGTTAACCAAGTCTGTCCTCCATTTTCTCTTATTTATATATTCCTCACTATGATACTAATTACTATGCTAATTCTCCACTATGTTGGTTCTTTATTCTGTTAACTCTTAATATGTTATCTTTATTATGTTGTCTTCGTTCTCTGTCTAGGGGTTCTTGCTTTTATTCTATTGGCTTCGTTGTCTAGGGGTTCTTGCTCTTATAGTTCTCTGCTACTAAATGATTTCTTAATCTGGTCTCAAAGGGAAGTCCTGTTGCTCACAGTTCCTCTTTTGACCATGTCCAATTATACTCCAATTCCAATTCCCATTTTAAGTTCCAAATTTAATTCCAATTTTAATCCCGATTTTAAATCAACTGTCATATTCCCTAAATAATTTCATATTACCATATCTTCCCAAGTTCCAACCTTCTTGATGCCCTTTGAACAATCCTTTCCATCTTTATCCGCCTTTCTGAGGACGAGATAATAACAATGTCAGTTAATCATTAAACTCCAATTAGTCCTAAGTCAGATTCCACAAGTCTATTCCAAATCTTGAACATTTTTAAAGTCCCTCCAATTCATCTCCCCTCTCACTCTCTCTCTCCCCACTATCTCTCCTCTGCATTCTCTCTCCCCTTTCCCTTCTCTCTCTCATCGCTCTCTCCCTCCCATTTTTAAAGTCCCTCCAATTCATCACCGTACAATTTTGAGACCGAATTCACAATTTACAAATTTATTTCTAAACCCCCTAATTTGGACGCAAATCAGGTATTTTACCCCAAACCACAGAGAAGTATTTTATTCGAAATCAATCCTTTAGAGTGAGGTCTGTCCCAGAAGTCATAAGTCGTTGGTGTTATTTCTTTCAAAGATGTTTAAAGTGTCCTTTATTCTCCTTCCTTTTATTCTTCCAGTAGCTAGGGGATACTAATGTTGGGCACTAGGGTTGGTGCTTTCTTCCTTCTTTCCAATTATGTTGTCTGTTGCTAGGGAGTGGAGATACTGAGAAGCATGTAGCTCTACTTGCTGGCCTTCCCAAGTGTCTTAAGGGGGCAGGACAGTATCAATTCTTCCTGCTGGTCACTTTTTTCTGGGGAGCTACATTACCTTTCGCTGTCTTCTTCCCATTTACCTCCATCCCAGATTGTCTCTTGTTGACACACTGTCCTGTAGGCACAAAACTCAGCAATACATTAGTTCAATATCTTCTTCTCCTCACTCCCATTCCTCCTGCGCAGTAAGTTTGTTTCTTCTCTCCCTAGTGCCATTTCCATTCCTAAGTTGTTATCTCTTCCCACGCTAGCTACTATTTTATTCTTGCCATTCTCCCTCCTTCAGTGAGAATTCTCTGAGAGTCAGATTTGATGTATCTTTTCCGGTTAGGAAGGGGTGATGTTACAGTACTGTTTCTTAGGCCAGAGAACGCCTTGTAATTTTATCAGATGGTATGGTTGCTCACTGGCAGGTCAGAGCCACTGAAATGGGTCAGACTGTTGGACTGTCTCTTCCCCCTGGTCTCCCTGATTCCCCTGCCAGTGTCCCCTTCCTCCACCTTCAGGGTCACCGGAGCCTTGGTTTCCATGACCCCGTGGCCTTCTTCTCTGTCCCCTTCCCTCTCGATGGTACACTCTCATGGGACACGACCGACTCCAGTGCCCCAGTCCTCCACAACTAAAACATTGATCAGGCCGGATTGCTCCACAACCTCGCCAGCCAAACCTAGGGAAGGTTGGTTCTGTAAATGGGTGGTCTATCCAGGACTTAACGCCTTCTGCCTCTTTATCCCCATTCATTCTTATCTCCTTTATTTGGACAACTAATCTCCGTGCTGCCGTTGAACTAGGCTGTTTTGATGTCTGATTGTCTGTGGTCGGGGGAACTTGTACACCTGATGCGGGTATTTCCCTACAAACACATTGTCTACGGGGATTTCTTCCTACATTCTCTTTTGTGATGATTTGTTCCGATGCTATAATATTATTTATATCCGGACCAACCCATCCATATTCTCCCCTAATCTCACC